>OX451217.1:16432007-16577147 GCA_949628195.1 Phasia obesa | reverse complement strand
TATACAAAAACATAGACAATACATAGTCAAGACAGTCAAAACAGAGACAAGACATACAAAAGACATAGACACAATTCATAGACACAAGTCATAGACACAATACATAGACAAGAGAAATAGATATAAGTCACAAATCACAAGAGATAGACACAAGTCATATATGAGTCATCCCATGTCCATTCAACCAAAAAAAATTTTAAAATTTTCCATTTAATTTTGATATGAAATTCAGTATGTGCCCGGTATGACCTGTAGAGCCTTCACAAAAAGAAGCATTCGCGGCCAACCACAGACATCATGCCGAAAATGGAAATAATAAAAATGGATTCAGGAGACCTCAAAACGTAAAAATCCGTTGAAATACCGAAATCGATTTTTTTCGCGATTACTATACTTTACATAGGTACAGTTCTATAATTTACATAGGTAAAGTACTATACTTTACATAGGTAAAGTACTATACTTTACATAGGTTAAGTACTATACTTCACATAGGTAGAGTATAGTACTCTACATATGTAGAGTACTATACTTTATATAGGTAAAGTATTATACTTTACATAGGTAAAGTATTATACTTTACATAGGCAAAGTATTATACTTTACATAGGTAAAGTATTATACTTTATATAGGTAAAGTATTATATTTAATATAGGTAAAGTATTATACTTTACATAGGTAAAGTATTATACATTACATAGGTAAAGTATTATACTTTACATAGGTAAAGTATTATATTTTACATATGTAAAGTATTATACTTTACATAGGTAAAGTATTATACTTTACATAGGTAAAGTATTATATTTTACAAAGGTAAAGTATTATACTTTACATAGGTAAAGTATTATACTTTACATAGGTAAAGTATTATACTTTACATAGGTAAAGTATTAAACTTTACATAGGTAAAGTATTATACTTTACATAGGTAAAGTATTATACTTTACATAGGTAAAGTATTATACTTTACATGGGTAAAGTATTATACTTTACATAGGTAAAGTATTATACTTTACATAGGTAAAGTATTATACTTTACATAGGTAAAGTATTATACTTTACATAGGTAAAGTACTATACTTTCAATAGGTAAAGTACTATACTTTACATAGGTAAAGTACTATACTTTACATAGGTAAAGTACTATACTTTACATAGGTAAAGTACTATAATTTACATAGGTAAAGTACTATATTTTACATAGGTAAAGTAGTATACTTTACATAGGTAAACTACTTTACTTTACATAGGTAAAGTACGCATAGGTAAAGTACTATACTTTATATATATAAAGTATAGTAAAACTACGTACGGTAAAGTAAAAAGGGTACTTTAGCCAGAAATCTAAAAAAAAATTTAATTCGTCATTACAGTGAAGGGTATAAAAGATTTGGCATGGACGTATAAAACAGAATAACGTGCATTAATTAAAGTTTAAAATCTTTATTTTCGTTTTTAAATGAATATGACCTATTTGCTATTTCATTTTTAAACTTAAAGAATTATAATAAATTTATAGGAAATTGTTTGCTGGGAAATCATTTAAAAACATAAAAATGTTTGCTGGGAAATAATGCATAAACATAAAACAAAACCAAACTTTCATAAATCGGTCTCTAAAAGCATTATTAATCACCGTTACTTAAAGCGGAATGTTGCTGAGTGTATGCGAAAGCTATTGTGGTTGCATTTGTGTACCTTTACGACAAGGGTAGGGTAGGTTTTACAGTGAAAATGAAAAAAAATATATATAGTCTGGTATTTTAAATAAGAGCCTTTTGCATAAGCTTTTCTAGAGCATAATTTTAACTCTTCATTAAACTAAATTTTTAGTGTAATCAAAAACGAATCCTTAGTAGAGCGCTGTGCAAATGCTTTCCTTTCACCAGATTCTTAAAATGCATTTAACCTTAAAATCACATTAACTACAACCAATGAAAATCCTTCAATTTGTAAATACACTCTTTAAAAACAAATAGTCAACATCCGCCGCTGCCAACACCACAAAAATTCTGTGCCACCAATATAACGCCACGCATTTATTCAGGCAACAACTTAATGGCAACTTAAGACGCTGCAATGTGGTGGCATAAATAGAATAAAATGAGCAAATGTGTAACCAACTTAAAAGCGGTTTAACCACAATATGTGTTTGAGTATTTAGTATGAGTATGAGTATGAGTATTAAGTGTTTGCTTAGTTCAAGCAAATACTTACTTACAAAAGACTAAAAGTAAAAAGAATGTTATTAGAACATTTCCTATTTTATATTCCTTATGACACTGACTTAAATTGTTTTAATGCGAGCATTTATAAATTATTTAAGAAAATTGTGAACGAACGTTGGTGGCATGAAGATGTCATATTCGATATTAAGATTTTTAAGTTGCGTAGCTAAATAAATATTTTTTACTTAAATTTCGAAATAAATTTTTAAAAATTTTAAAATATAGTTTTAAACATTTAAAAATAATTTTGCACCAATTAAAGGTTTTAATTAGTTTTAAATTAAAGTGCAATTAGTTTTTTAATTGATTCAATTATTAATTAGTTTAAAACGTAACAAACAATCCTTAATTAACAAAATAATTGAATCAATTAATTATTATGTAAAATAAAAAAAAGTGATAGAAGTAGATAAGACAGATGGTTAGAGTGATAGTAAAGCTTCACTTTTGGCAAATCTTCCAATTAAGCGTTACACCCCGTCTGTACTACCCAACGATTTGAACAAGACATAAACATAAAGCCGGCATAGCAACAGATGGCGCAGTTTGACAACGAAACCCTCAAACTAATATTAAACAATTATGTTAATAAATGTTAGAGTTTTTCATAACAAATGTTTTAACAACTATGTTAAGTCATGGAAAAGACATTAACCTGGACAGTCTATACTTAACACTAACATGATGTAAGTGTTAATGTTTATAATTTTATGTCTAACTAGCTGTGCCCACACACCCTGTTAGACGTTTTGCTTTGAAAGTAATCGATTTTGCTTTGAAAGTAATCGACAACAAATTTTAAGACTCTTACGTATTAACTTTATATAAAGGTACCCATCCCTACATAAAATTCTAAAATTTATATAAAATTCTAAAAATTATTGTAAAGCTCTGTAAGAGGTGTGTAAAATATTTTAATAACAATGTATTTCCACAAAGTAAAAAATGCAAATTAAATAAAAATTGTATTCAATTGACTATTTGGCAGTAAGTAATTCATAACATAAATAGCGCCGTCTATTGCGTAAACCCTTTAAAATTATTCCGCTTTTAAAAATAAAAGATGCCCTAAATCGGAAATAAGATATTTTTGCTGAAAAATGTACCCTATATTGGAATCGGGATACTAAGGTACCTCCACACAAAATTTGGTTAAAATCCATTCAGTAGTTTTTACGTGATGCAGACACAAACAGAAAGAAAGACAGACTGATAGACAGACAAAAAATGAATTAGTTTTTTATTATATGTGTAGATATAGAAGATTTAAAATCGCTATAGAAAATCCAGAAATAATGTAAACATTGCTGATCTATTGGTTTTTAAAAGCTATGGAAAGATTTGGTGCTATACCGAGAATGAATACATTTAACTCCAAAACTATATGACAGGCTTGCTACCAGTTCTTCGAACAGTAATGTATATTTCTTTAATCAAACCATTATTTCATAAGGAACAATAAAGTTTGCACACACTTTGCAAATTCTTTTAAAATATGAAGAGCAAAAGTCTTCTAATTGTCCTTTTACTTATTTATTTACAAATTTATTTGCCATCATTACGAGCTTATGAAAATGACTTGTGTACAAAACAAAAGTTAAAACCACTTAAAGAAGTCTCAGTAGGCCCACGCCTGCAAAAAGAGAACACAAAACAAATCCACTTGAGTAAAAGTCAATAATCGAAGTTAGATGTCAATGGCAGTCATGTGTTGATTTAAAAAGGCAAAGGGGGAAGATTTATAGGGAGACTTATGCAACAAAGTACCGCAGCAATTTAAAACGATGAATTTTACGCGCACTTTTCAAGTAACTAGTGAACTATAATTGGTAGATCTTCAAAATTGTTCATCACTAATACAGAAAATTTAGTGAAACTCTGGCAGGATTGGCATAATGGACGTGGCACCTTGCATACAAAAATTACTATCGACTACCTGTAAACCTGCAATAGGTAGAGTCTTGAAACTTTTCAGCAGTTACCCTCATACTATGTGCATAGTCTGACAAAACATAGACTGGATTGGGGCAGTAGGTATGGTACTTCCCATACATTATGAAATATTATTATTGTCCAACTAGAGAAATGCAATAGGTAGAGTCTTAAAAATTTGCACCAGTAACCCCCCAATATTAATATACATTGCTAAGCGAAGCACAGGCTGGATTATGTGTATTATTAAAATAATTTTCAAATACAATAAAAAACAAAAGAAATATTTAACACTGATTGTTAAATTGTTTATTACTTCTAACAATTGACAACAACTAGCACATTTGCACTCTTCTTAATATGTTTAGTGACACTTCTCCAACAATTTAAAACCAAAATTGAGGGGTTAATTAAATAAATAATTTTGCTTTTTCAACTTATGTCTAACAAAGAAATTATAAAATTTAGTTATCCTATATAATTTAGTTAACCTAACAATAAATTCATAATAAAATGATTCCAACTAGCACATTTGCACTCTTCTCAATATGTTTAGTGACACTTCTCCAACAATTTAAAACCAAAATTGAGGGGTTAAAAATTTTTTGTATACAAGAAAACAAAATTGGCGGCAAAGTTACTTGGAACTATCTCTATGATATCGTGGTTTTAGCTTAAGTTAAGCTAAATAGGGCTTTTTAAGCAGATGTATAACATGGCAAATATCATATTAGTGTTTAGGAACGGCGGATTCTTGTTGGTTTAGTGTTTCTATTTAATAAAGAGACAAGCTGCAAGAGTTCGGCATATTCATTTTTTTTAGAAAAAATGTGCCTTTCAAGGCTTTTTAAGCACCTGGCTGTGAACGTACAGAGAGAATTCCTCCCCATCTAACTCGTGCCCTGACAGCAACTCAGTAGCCATCAGGACCGCCAGTACATCTGCTATTATTTACGTCAACTCGTCATGAAATTTGTACCTCAAACTTAAGGAATGTTTTAAAATTAATTTTAAAATTTTTACTTGACCAAATGACAATTAAGTTAAAGAAATTAAATAAAATAGATGAGAACTTAAACTTAATTTTAAAAATTAAATTTTATTTTATTTGTCTAATTACCTTTTTGTTTATTTTTATAGATGTTAAACTGTAAAAAACGCTAATTTAAGAGTTGCTTTAAGGAATTATTAACAAGTTTTTTCATTCTTCTCTAGACATTTTTTAGCTTTTTGTTTAACTAAACAATTTTTATTAAAAAGTAGAAGGTATTTATTATTTCTGTATATGTATGGGTTGAAGCTTTCCAATACACAAGTATGCACATATACACTCTAGTGCACAAGTGTAAGTAAGTGAGTGAGTAAAGTGAGTGAAGTGTATGCATAAATAAAAATCTATCTATAAACTTACCTTCATCATGGAAGCTGCTGCAGGTATGTACAAGTACAAATATTTTGTATTGTTTTGAAAAGAATTATTTGCTTGTTTGATTTTAATAAGGCATCTCCTTTCTTTCTAACCGTTCTCTACTCTTCTCTATCATGTTATTCTTGGCATGACTGTGATGCTGTTGCTGGTTTTCACGTTTCATTATTTCCAGGAATTTATTTTTTTTTTTCTTTCATTGTACTTTGTCTGCAATTTCTTTACATCATCCTAGTAAGATTCTTCTGTTTTTTTTTTTTTTTTTAGTAATGTTGGCTGAAAAGTAAAACAGGAACAATAAGTATTAAGAAGCAAAGAAAAAGACTCAAAAATAAAAACTTTTAGTTGAGGGTCCGCTGAAGCTCTTAAGAATTAATGAAAAATCTTTTGTTTTTCTGCTTTATTACTTCATATAAATAAGAATGATTATAAAGATGATGAATTTCTTTCTTGACAAAGAAATAAAACAAATGAATTGTTTAAATAAGTAAGAAATTGTAGCCGGTTTAAGTCGACCATACAATACAATACATCACTTGCGTATAAAGCGATTAAAAAGGGACATAAAAAGTTAAAGATAAATTATTTATGAACTCTTTTCTTAAGAAAGCGTAATTTTCCTCTTAATGATAATTCATTTTACGAATTTTTGAATAGTTTCATAGTTATTGCTATGATAGTTTGAAAAAAAGCTTAAAAACGACATTACACTAATGCAAAAGTACTATTATGTCCCTTATATAATTCCTTACTTCAACCAGAACAATACAAATCTAATTTTATAGTTCTAACCCTTTTACTGATTTCTCACTTTGGTAATTAAAAAAGTACCACTGAAATATTAAAAGTACCATTCGTAATCGTACCATTCGATCGTAATTTGCCACTTCACTCAGGATCATATGTTTTACTCATTTCATAATTGATGTTTTTTATTTAGAGAATGCAAAAAGTACCACAGAAAAAATGATAAAAAATATGGTACTTTTTTATTATTTTTTCTGTGGTACTTTGTTGTCCGTTATATAGTTTGTTACTTCAAACAGGACAACTATTATCTACTTTTATAATTCTTCCCCTTTAAATTATTTCTAACTTTGTTAATTAAAAAAGTACCACTGAAATATTAAAAGTACCATTTTGTCTCATTCGTAATTTCCCACATCGATCAGAATCATATGTATTACTCATATCATAATTGATATTTTTTATTTCAAGAATGCAAAATGTACCACAAAAAAGAAAAATAATAAAAAAAAGTACCATTTTGGCCCTTAATAATTTCTTACGTCAACCAAGACAATATATATCTAATTTTATAATTTTTTTATTTCAATTCACAAAATAAAAATGAAAAACAAACACTAATTTTAATGATTTCATACTTTTTTAATTAAAAAAAGTTCCAAAAGTACCACTGAAATGTAATAAGCTCCATTTGGCTCTTTCGTATTTTCTCACTTCACTCCGGATCATATGTATTACTCATGTCATAGTTAATGCTTTTATAATTAAAGGATACAAAAAGTACCACAAAAAAAAGGAAAAAAAATAAAAAGTGCAATTCTTTCCCTTTTATAATTTCTTAATTCACCCAGAATTACACATCCATTTTAATATTCTCAATTTAGAAATTGAAAAAAAAACACAATATAATAAATAAGAACATATTTTCCATTTTGATAATTAAAAGAAATCAAAAAGTACCATTAATACATAAAAATTAACATTTTGGCCATTAAGTAATTTCCTGATTCGCTCAGAATTATATGTATTACTCATTTCATAGTTCATGCTTTAATAATTAAAAAATACAAAAGTTACCACAAAAAAAAGAAAAATAACAAAAAGTACCATTTTGTCCCTTATGTAATTTCTTAATTTTAATCAGAATTACATATATCTAATTTTATAATTGTTGCGTTTTTACTTTTTCCCTTTTTATGATTTCTTACTTTGTTAATTAAAAAAGTTTAAAAGTTCAAAGTTCAAAAAGTACCAATTAAATGTTAAAAAGTACTATTTTGTCTCTTTCGTAATTTCCCAGTTCGCTCAAGATCATATGTATTACTCATAGTTCATGTTTTTTTATTTAAAAAATACATAAAATACCACTAAAGAAGATAATAAATAAAGTACCATTTTGTCCCTTATATAATTTCTTACTTCAAACAGGACAACAATTTTAAAATTCTTTTTATGTTAATTCAAAAAAAAAAACGAAAAACTAACACCAACTTTAATGAGTTCTACATTTTTTAATTAAAAATGTTAAAAAAGAACCACTAAAATATAAAAGGTGCCATCTTGTCTCTTTCGTAATTTCCCACTTCGCTTAGAATCCTATGTACTACTCATGTCATAGTTAATGCATTTATAATTAAAGAGTACAAAAGGTACCACAAAAAATATAATAAGCTCCATTTGGCTCTTTCGTATTTTCTCACTTTGCTCGGGATCATATGTATTACTCATGTCATAAGTCATACTTTTACACTTAAAATAATAGATAAGGTACTACCAACAAAAAAAGTACCATTGTGAATCTGTTGTTTTTTCCCATATCAATCGAGATCATTTGTGTCTAATTTTAGTATTGTAAATTAAAAATTATGAAAAAGTACCATTTTGTGCCTTTTAGTAGTAGCAGTAGTGGGTACCGAGTAGTGGGTAATGAGTATCTGATTCATTTTTTTGAGTAGTTAATCGATACTTTTAGAGTAGAATTTTTCGAAAGTATTGAATGTCAGGTTGGCTAAGGAGGAGCGTACCGGGTCAGAGGTCAAAACAAGTAGCCAAGAATCAACGCGGTAAACAGAAGTGGAAATAGCTAGCATTTCTTCAGTCAACCTAAATAGATGTTTTTATTTACCGCAACTTCCTGAACTGCAGCTTAAAAATCTTTACTGGGAACGCAAAATAGATTTTGAAAAATCAATTTCCAGATTGTGGTTTCGGTAATTGAAATTATTCAATTCAAAAAATATTTTTGTCTTATTTAAAACTCAAAGCAAACGAAAAAGAACAATAGAAAATATTTTGGTGTAGAGTACAGAAGCTATAGTAAGAAATATTTCCCTGCTAAGATTAATAACAAAGAGAAGAATATTAATTTACAAATTAAAACTTAAACATTTGCAGCATTCCGAAATAAACAGTTTTCAAATATTTAATACCTGAAAGTTCTACTTAGTCATCACACCAGAATGGTGAGACTGATGACAAACAAATATTTTAGAAGTTGTCGCAATAAGTAGGAGGATTTACGAGAAATAAACACTCTCTCGATAACCTTACCAGGTTATCAGAAACAGACTAAGTAAATAAAACTGCGGTGCCCCGGTAGGCTACAAGGTAGGTAGTGTGCTAGTCAGGGGGTTTTGGGTTCGATTCCCACCAAAGACTCTGGGTCTTCGTTACAATGCTCGGTAATTAAATTAGAATATAATTTGTAACATTTAACAAATAATAAACAAAAAACTGCAGTAATCTTTTACATTTTTGCATATCTATTCCAAGAGCACCTTCTTCTTTCTTTTATCTAATTTTATTTTCTTTATCTAACTTCATTAATCATCTTTTTCTATGATCTCTGCCTTTCTTTATAATTTTCTTTACTACCTGTAAAGAAAAACTGAAAACACAATGAAAGTCCAGGCTTCACTATCCTACACAATCGCACGATTTAATCACTCAAAAAATTACTTCAAAATATTGCCACACTATCATACAAAAAGAAGATTTTATAAGTCTGATCGCATGGAAAAAAATATTTTATTTTATAGGATTATCAAGTTGTATAGATCTATTAAAAGGTCTGTCACAAACATACACTTCTAGTCCGCACTATCACAATTTTTAAGAACACAAACCTTTATTGACTGACTAAACGAATATGAATTATACTCTTAAAGGCCATCAGTCACTATCCTACACAATCGTACAATTCAATTACAAAAAAATCTGACAGAATTCTGTCCTACTCAAAAAATCGTTTCAAAATGGCCTTGTAGATGCCACACTATCATACAAAAAAAGATTATGCAACTCACTATCATACAAAAAAAGATTATGCAACTCTGATCGCATGGAAAAATACTATTTTATAAATTTTTTCAAAAGATTATCAAATCGTACAGACCTGTCAAAAAGTCCGTCACACACATAGATTTCTAATCCTCACTATCATACATTTTTACCAGCGATGCTATTGACAGATCGTACGACCGAGTATGATAGTGAATCAATCAATGCCTTAAGTGACATCTATCATATGCCTAGGAATTCTTTTAAAGTCCATCCAACCAAAACTTAAGCAAACTGTTATTTAAAAGAACTTTATCAATTAAATATTTGGTAAAATTTTATTTATTATTTAAGTTAAATGGAGTTTTAAATCTGTGTTAAAGTTAAAAGCACACACACACACACATACAAAAGTTCATAAATGAAATACAAAATATAACCACATCATCAGGAAATCCATATGATTTCACACTGTCTAGACTTGCAGTTTTCAAACATCATATTTCTGCACATACAGATTGAGTGATACATATGATACATATGTATGCATTGCATTAGGAGGGCCAACAAAATTGATTATAAATCAGCAAATCTCAAATCATGTGCAAGTATTAATAGCAAAGTATTAATATAAATTTTTCCTTTTTTTTAATATTAATTAAAATCATTAAGAGATAAAGTTGGATGAGGACTTGGCAACGCACCGCAACCCGGTTACGCTGTACCTCGTAGTGAACTGGAAATACGCATGGTTTATTGCAAATTAACAAATATGGAAAATTTTGGGTGGAGGGTGGAACACACTAACCTGTTTTTATCCTTGAAACAAAGCGCTAACTATATCGTTATACCCGCGGGGGAATAGTATTCCAGATAGATCTAAAAGTGTGAACTCTTATACAGATGACTAGATTTGGTTTCGAAATTTTTACTCTGGGGAACTAAACCTCTTCCTATCTATGAGAACATGTCACTACTGTAGTATGTTTCAAGCATAAAATCTAGCGATAGAGTAAGTGGCAAAAAGCGAACGGTATTTTGACAATTACCGCAAAAATAAAATCCTAACAGTCGAACCACCATTGCAGCCTTGTTTATTATGTTTCCTTAGGACGAAAACCGAGAACTACGCGGTTGCAAGTCTCGGAATCTGAAAGATCAAGTCAAGATACTTTAGCTCCCGGAATATAAAAATATTCAGAGGAAAACTAGGGCGTTTAAGCCTGCTAGCTTTAATATTGCCTTAAGGATTGTATAGGGCTTGAAAAAGATTCCAATAAACTCTTGCAGGCTCATACTTCGAGCGAAAAATGGACAAGCAAGATGACTTCTAAATTACCAAACAGCTGTACTCTTGGATGTAGGTAAATCTCACCAGCCTTTTTACTGACTGGGCGGTATGCCTAGTGATTAGCAGACTAATATGTCCATATCTGCTATAGTTATCAAGCCGCGAATTAAGAGGAGAGGTCACATATGTTAGTGACCCATCCCACAAGTAGCATATTGTTTGACGCCTATGATTCCGGGGGGGCACTATTCCCCGGAAGTACGAGGCCTTCGGACTACCTACCGGTTCCCAAGGTAGTCCCACATGGATCACACGATCCTGTGGCTGGTTATGGTGGAGACCCTTCGGGTAGTACCTTGATAGCTGTTCTTTGGACATAAATAGAAGAAAGGGCTTGCCGTTGCACTTTAATATAATCCACCCATGACGCGTTTAGATGGTTATCAACTCCTAAACAAGCGGTATTAGCATGGTTCTCCCAGCCAAAGTTCTAAAATATCTATTTTTCAGATGTTATGTGCAACACAAGGCATTGGTAGCCGCATTGTATTCATCCAGTAGCAAGACCATCGTCAGATTAAAGCGCCATGCTAGGCAACGACAAAAATCTGTATCACATGCCAGTGATTCAGAATAATAAAAAGCAAATGAAAAATTATGGCATCAGTTGCTTGTGAGGATTTATTTCACGTCACTGAAATTAAACTGGGGTGCATATTGGTATTTTTACTGAGCCCCAGTTGATTCATTGGTCAGGCTCAGGGTGAGGATGTTATAAAATCGACGTGTTTTTCCGTTTTCTGGTATATTTTGGAGTTCTTGTTGATTTTTAGGGATTTTTTAATATCTTGTATTTTTTCGAATTTTTGTGTTTTTTTTTTTGTTTTATTCGCACTTTAAAAAAATCAAATATTAATTTTACCGGGATTCCTTCTATTAAGATTTTAAGTGTAATACAACTGAGCATCCACAAATTGTACCATACTAATACTGTCTTTTTTACATACAAATAGATATGAAATGTGCATTTAGAAAGATTTTAACACAGATGCGTAGACAAAGGAAATTGAAAATAAAAGATCATAATTTTAGTTTAATTTTAAAGTTTCGAAGTTTTAAAGATCAAAACAGCAAGACGGGCTTAAAATCTGAATCTATAATTTGAAAGGGAGTAATCTGTAAGCACAAAAAAGGATAATTAATCTAGAACATCTCAGAAAACAGAATTCGAAACTAAGCCTTAAGACGCTAATAAAAGCAGAGTACCGAAATGCTCACTCACTGCTCTATCATGTGTGAGTATGTACATTTTAGTTTTTTCTGCTTCTTTTCATACATGTGTGTGTGTGACTAGAAAATATTTTGTGTTTGTTCATTTATGAGTGATACGATTTTTTTCTTTCCATTCAAAAGTCAATAAATGAGAAGCGTTTATGAGAATTTAAAATTTTGTTAATTTTTCAGAAATGAAAAGATGGTAGAAAAAACTTATCATATGTGAATAATACGGACAATCTCGTTTTTCACCGTTCATCTATCTATACATATAAACAGTAATTTTTTTCCTATCTGTCTGTTAAAACTACTGGATGAAATTTAATAAAATTTTATGAGGAGGTAACTTAGTATCTTAGTTCCAACAGAGGATACTTTTTTTCCGCAAAAAATATGTCATTATCAAGAAGAAATAGAGAAAAAGCAGTGAAATTTTACCGATTCAATGGTGCAGCTACTTTTATTTTTGATTTACAGATCTCTACAATAGTTTTAGATTTTATATAAATTTTAAAATTTTATCCAGGGATGGGTATTTACTTCTATATAAGAAAATACATAAACTATAATTGAATCCCTATAAAAATAAGAGTCTAAAAATTTTGTGTGAATTTCTTTCATATCAAAATCAAACAAACTATCGTCAGGATGCCCACGACGTGGCGGATACAGCTAGTGTATGGTAAAAAAACAAACAGTTACACTCATTGATGTGTGATCGTCTAATAGGAAATATCATAAATGTTGAAATTTCAATGCTCATAAATGAAAAATTCTGAACCCTGAATAAAAGTACATATACAGTTGATATAAAAGAAGAATAAAGAATAAAGTTACCCATCCCTGGGTAATTGCTCAGGAACCAAGGCTTTATATACAATTCTAAAATTTACGTAAAATTCTAAAATTATTGTAGAGTTCTGTAAATAGTGCTTAAAATTTCCCGCTGACTTAAATAAAAAGTGCTGCCAAGTTTGCAGTACCACTGAGTCGGTAAAATTTCGTACTTTCACTAATTTTTCTTTATTTTCTCTTGGAAATAAAATATTTTTAAGGGAAAAAAGTACCCTATATTTAAACATAGATACTAAGGTATCTCCACATAAAAAAATTATTAAAATTCATCTAGTAGTTTTTACGTGATGCGAACTCATACATTTTTAATTTTTATCGAAAATTTTCCAAAGTTGCTTTAAAAATCAAATACAAATAAAATAAAATTTTCTAAAAAAGGCCAATATTGACGGCCTTTCGAAGCTTTACTTTATTTGATAGAGGCTTTAGAAAATTTGAAGAAGCTGAGAGAAGTGTATCGAATTAAAAAAAATATATTTTATAAAATAAAATAAAACGAATATAAAAAATATGGCTTTCTGACTTATTGACTTCCATTAGATATATTTTTTTTTCTCTTTTTTTTTAATTTGTTAACTTTATTATCACAAAGTAAATGGTTTCCAGTGGAACATTTTTTATATGAAAAACACTATGGTCGACACATCTGCCTTAAGTACTTTTGGTTTTTTTTTTTTGTTAATATATTTTGTTTCAACTTGAATAAAATCCATTTCCGCTTTTATTACACGCACATACATACATACACGGAAAGGATAGCGATTATAACCGCAATATAAGTAAACAGCCAGTCATCAAACATATTGAGTAAGTTGCATTTAATATAAATATAAATACAAATAAATAATATTTAAGATTTTAACTCTGCAAATAAATTTACAGGTCCGTTTGAAATATAAGCAGGGAACATTATAACTTGTCAATAGCTAAAATTAGGATGTTCTTGGAGAGATAAAAGTGACCAAAAAGCTGTAATAACAAATAGGTTACATTATTATTACTCACTTTAGCTAAAGTTACATTTAACTAACAAGTATTTTAAGGGCAATTTATAATAATGAGCCTAATAGTATGGATTACTAGTCTAGTCTTGCAGGTCGAAGGAATATTAGGCTAAATAATGTACGATCGAAAGAGGAAAGGACACAACTTGGTCTTTTTTAATCTACAATGTTATTTGAAGGAAAATAAACGGGTCGGCCAATAAAGCCCCATAAAGTGCGAAGAGTAAATAGAATAGACCGAAAAGGTGTACAGACATCCAAAGCTGAATTCGAAAACTCCAGAAAATTTTTTGTAAAAATTTAATCGAAAATTTTTTGTAAAAATTTTATTGAAATTTTTTGTAAAAATTTTATTGAAATTTTTTGTAAAAATTTTATTGAAATTTTTTGTAAAAATTTTATTGAGAATTTTATTATAAAATTTTCATTTAGAATTTTTTATAAAAATTTTAACAAAATTATTTGTAAAAATTTTATCAAAATTGTTTGTAAAATGTTTGCGAATTACATAGAATGAAATTTATAATCAAGCTTAAGTTCGTTTTTATTCTCTCTAAGAAAGAATCAATTAAATTACAAATTAGGTGATAATATTAAAGAAAAATTGGGAAAATTTGTTTTCTCAACAAAGTTTGGTTTGATACTAGATTAGTGTTAACTAAAAACGAATGTTGGAAGTAAAACAAATAAACAAAAAGTAACTTCATTGCTAACCGAAGGTTCGCTGAAGGAACAACAAAATATAGGTGGTAAATATTAAAGTAAAAATATTCAACAAGAGGGAAGCTTAAGGTAGTGGTAGACTTCGTTCTCACCAACTGACGATTGATAATTGAATACAAGTTTTCTCGTATTCCTTTATCTGGGTTTGGTTGGTTAAATAGATGATGCTTACAACTAAAACACTACCCTAAGTAGATTAGATACAAGTAGTGCTGATGACGGACGTGGCTGTCTAGAAAATGTGCATTCCACTCGTTGCTGGTGTCTAAAAATTAAATTTTCCCAATTTTTCTTTAATATTATCACCTAATTTGTAATTTAATTAATTCTTTCTTAGAGAGAATAAAAACGAACTTAAGCTTGATTATAAATTTCATTCTATGTAATACATAAACAGTTCGACTAATAAAATAACAATTAAAATTTTCAAAATTTTTGCGAATATTTTTTGCGAAAATTTTTCGTAAAAATTGTACCGAAAATTGTTTGTAAAAATTTTATTAAAAAATTTTCAAATATTGTTTGTAAAAATATTTATTTGAAAAAGATTTTTTTG
This sequence comes from Phasia obesa, assembly GCA_949628195.1. Lineage (NCBI taxonomy): Eukaryota > Metazoa > Arthropoda > Insecta > Diptera > Tachinidae > Phasia > Phasia obesa. Next base: position 16,561,827 of record OX451217.1, on the reverse strand, counting down.
AAATTTTTGGTAAAATATTTTTTTTTAATTTTTTTATAGAATTTTTTTCTCGAAATTTTTTGTAAAAATTTTTTTTTGATATTTTTTGTAAACATTTTTTTGAATATTTCTTGTAAAAATATGTTGAAAATTTTTTGAAAAATTTTAAAAATTTATTTTTTTTTTAATTTTTTTTTTTTCAAAATTTTCTGTAAAAATTTGATTGAAATTAATTTTTTTTAAATTAGGACATTCATGCAATCTATATTGCGTTAGAATGGTCAGATTAAAGGAAAAAATATTTCTCATATTATTTAATTATATCGCACTCTAAATCATAAACAGTCACACCTCAGAATTTATTAAAGTCATTTGTTTTTTTATTAACCAATTAACAAATCACACGGAAATTTTTTTTGGAACAATACAAAGGTTTGAATTGAATTCAATTTGAATTAATGTTTTAATTGATTCAATTATATACTTGATTAAGAAAGACAAAATCAAAGTCGACTTAAAAAAATAATTGAATTAATAAAATATTTAATTAAAGTTGTTCTTGACGTATTAATTAAAACCTTTAATTGGTGGCAAAATGTTTTCTATGCAAATCTCTAACGAGCACGAAAATTTTGTTTTAAGTTCTAACTGTTTATTATTAATATTTATAGACGAATACTATGAGGACCTCTTCAGGAAATTAAAAGGAGGACCTTTTCTTACAAACAATATATCACACTTAGAATTAATATATCATTCATCTTGTTGCAAAAATGAATGTCGTATGTCGATTTTTCTCGCCCACTTTAAACATACTCATTCATACTTTTTACAATTCAATGCGTTCAAATGGACAGCAACTCAAACATTTAATCAAGACTTATATTAAATACAAGTATTTTTGTCATTTGCTACGTGATAAATTGAAAACCATTAATTCGTGTTTTTTTATCACTTGTTCGTCTTTTGTCGCTCTTTATTAACCATTGGTGACCGTATCATTATGGTCAATAATAAAAATTAAAAAATTATACATTATTAAAATAATTATTGCATAAAGGACAAAAGCAGTGCAGCAGAAAGGACAGAAGATATTTATATATAGTTTTATATTTATTTTTATTCTTAATTAACTTTTGGTTTATGAAATGAAATATTTAAGAAGTAAAAGTTGCACAATTAAATTTGTTTATTTTTGAAGTAACGAACATAAACCAAACAGATAGGTTGAGGTTAAGACAGTGAACAGGTCTTTTAAAATTTTAGAATCTCATCATGAATCATGGCACTGTCGGAACACCCTTTAATGTTATTATTTGTTTAGCGGCCATGGTAATGCACTTTCTCTGAATATTTGCTAGATAACTATTACGATTAAAAAAATAAGGTAATATTTGTCCAAAACATATCACTAATGGAACACCCTTTCATTTTTACTATTTGTTATACAGGTCATAGCAATGTACCATCTGTGAAAATTTCAAGATTCTACCCATTATCGTTCAAAAAAAAAGCCATATACATGCAAATCACGTCACTATGGGAACACCCTTTAACTTTTAATATTTTTTATAGAGGTCATAGTCATGCACCCCATCTGTAAAAATTTGAAGAGTCTACCTATTATTGTTCAAAAAATAAGCCATATACATACATGCAAATCACGTCACTGTCGGAACACCCTTTAATTATGAGATTTATTTTTTTTATACTTTTTTATAAAGCGAAAATAGTTTTAATTACTGTCTGCAAATTTTAAGTGATTGCCATTTACAGCTCAAGAAATAAACACATGTATGTGAATAACACATCTCTATCGGAACACCCTATAAGTTTAAGTATTTTTTGCTATAGCGGCCACGGTTATACACGTTCTGTGCATATTTCAAGAGCCTACCTATTATGGTTTAAAACTTGGATCATATACATGTAAATCACGTCACTGTCGGAACACCCTTTTAATTTTCAGATTTATTTTTATATACTTGTTTATTTAGCGAACTAAGTTTTAAATACTATTTGTAAATTTTAAGTGTATGCCTTCTACAGCTCAAGAAATAAACGCAGTGACGCGAATAACGCGTCACTTTCGGAATACCATATAAGTTTTTATATTTGGTGCTATAGTGGCCACAGTTAATCGCCTTCTGTAAAAATTTCAAGAATCCACCAATTACACTTCTAGAGATAGAAGTCGCTGACAGCCGGATAGACATTGTAGCGAAAACAATAGGGTTACGTTTTTACCCCTTGAGTACGGAACCCTATAAACTGAAAGCAGTTTCTTCTACAGAGCAGTGTTATCGATAAGCCGTAGAAGTCTTCATTAGCCTATTACGAAATACCCAAAAATAATCGAATTGAATACATCGATACAAAGTGATGTCGACTCAAAATTGACGACAATGTTGCCGAAGCAAAATAGAAAAAGAGTTAAGGATTTCTGTAGTGCTTTCAAGAGAATTTCAAATATTTAAAAACGAAGCAAAAATAAGAATTGAGGACAAAAACGTCGTCACGCAACAGAATTTCAACGTCATATTTTCTTACAAAATACCAATTAAAAATAAACAGTCATCGATAAATGTTGATGTCGACAAAGTAGTATTCCCTTTGTCGACATTTAAGCCCATCGACACAAAACGTAGTCGTATTTTGTCGACTACGCCAAATAGAATAGGAGAGAATGTAAATTTTAAATGCAATCGTGCTACTACAGATTTCTTTCCATTTTGTTTTTTTTTTTTTGCCAAATTGCCCACTGTGTGTTGCGCCGATAGAATAAATTAAATTCATCACACACCCAAAAATGTAAGTAAATTTGAGAGTAAAACCAAATTAAAACAATTAAAATATACAACATTTATTTTCAGGCCCTAAGAAGCCACAAATCTTTCCTATAAAGAATTCAACGAAGAAGATCAAAGAAGAATAGAGACAACAATAAGTAACAAATATGAAACTATTCTGCCATATTAAAAATGAAAATAAAGTAAACTCAACAAGACATCAATTACTTTTCTTCGAATCATCGAAGCAGGAACTTCTTACTCACAGCAACATGTTTAAATTTGTAAGTTTTTCGTAAGTTTTTATGAGAAATATTTAATAAAAAATAATATTTTAAAATATTTTTTTGCCGTTTTCAGCTGGTCATTTGTTTTCTAGCTGTTGTGTCTAGTGTTGCCAGCAAACCTCATTTATTAGCCACTGGTTTAAACTATGAAACAGCCGTTGTAGTTGCACCCATAGTAACTGTTATTGCTGTACCCACTTATTATCCTGTCTATTTTGCTTCATATGCTACACATCCTTTATATGCAGTCTATTCCCAATTGGGTTACTTCCCAAGACGTTAACACAACTTCTAAGAGGAAATTATTTTATTTATTTTGAAGAAAAAACCAATTTTATAACGAGTGTGTGGATGTTGCGAAAAAAATAATTTTAAAGTTTTATTATTAAAGTGTCTATAAAAATATCATTCATTGCGTGTTTATGAGACAAAAAATTTTGTGAATCTATCATGACCAAGAGCCTCCAGCCAGAGAAAATGGTTAAAATGAGAATTTATATTTTACACTGAAAAAAATTTCTGGATATAGTCAATTTTCTTATTTTACAACTAAATTAAAATTAAGAATAAATGAGTGACAGATTGAATATAAATATAAATAAAATTATGTGTAATTGAATAAATGAATATTTTAACGACCAAATGTATATAAACGTAATTTTTAATTTGATAAGGAATGCTATAATCGGATAATTCCATGACAAGTCAACAAAACAAAATGTTTTCAAATTTACCACTCCCGATTTTATTGAAACTTTTTTAATTTATATTCTTTGACTCTCTAAATCCAAATTTAATTTTAAAAGAATTCTATCTCTTAAAAATTTTTATCAATATTGCAAAAATATCGCTTTTTTGCTTATTCGCTCGAGGAATAAATATATTCTAATTCCAGTTGTAAAGGCTGTTTTTTATAGAGGTATAGAACTTTAATTGGTATTACTTTTCAAAATGGTGACCGATTTAACAGCTGTCAAGTGATTTATTCTCAGTTTGGTTTGGCAATTCATCATGAATAGACTCACGCCTGAACAACGCTTGCAAATAGTGCCCAATACGAGATTACCGTTGTTCCCGATTTTCATAATCGAATTTTGCTTAGCGATGAAGAGCACTTCTGGTTGAATGGCTACGTCAACAAACAAAACTGCCGCATTTGGAGTGAAGGTAATCCTCAAATGTATATCGAAACACCGTTACATCCAGAAAAACTGACTGTTTGTTGCGCTTTATGGGCTGGTGGAATCATTGGTCCGTACTTTTTCAAAAACGATGGTGGCCAGAACGTTACAGTCAATGGTGATCGGTATAGAGCCATGATTACTAACTTTTTCATTCCTGAATTGAATAACCATGATGTCCAGGAGATGTGGTTTTAACAAGACGGCGCAACATATTACACAGCTCGTGCCACAATAGATTTATAGAAAGACACGTTTGGTGACCGCCTAATTTCACGTTTTGGACCTGTGAATTGGCATCCAAGATCTTGTGATTTAACACCGCTAGACTACTTTCTGTGGGGCTATGTAAAGTCATTGGTCTATGCGGATAAGCCACAAACGCTTGACCATTTGGAAGACAACATTCGCCGTGTTATTGCCGATATACGGCCACAAATGTTGGAAAAAGTCATTGAAAATTGGACGTCCAGATTGGACTACATCCGCGCCAGCCACAAGATTATCTTTCGGATATTTATTTATGCAATCAAGAAAAATTATTTTAGGGGAGTTTTTTGAAAAAAAGCTTGATTTTAGGGGTTTTTTTTAATTTGCTTTTAGGGGAGAGAGAAAATAAAATCTGGCAACCGTGGAACGTGGTAGAAAAAACATTATCTCTTATTTCTCTCTATCTCTCTCTCTCTCTTCCTCTCTCACTATTACTTATAATTCCCAATAATTTCTGTGCTCGTTATTAAAAAGACATGTTTTCAAGTCGCCGTGTAAATTGTGCCCTGGTTTGCTAGTAGATACTGTCTATCAGTCCATGGTTGTGGGTTTGATTAACATCAAAGATTTTGATATTTTCCAATAGAAGGTGACAGAAAGACCAGAAATGTGCTTTGACATAATATGGGTACTTTAAACTGGTCAACTGTGTTAGTGTCAGGTCATGGAAGAAACTTCAAGTATTATCCGGTAAAGCAATACATGCTGACTGTATCTGGAAAGAAATAATGAGACGGTTGCTCATACTCTGAGCGAATGACAATTAAGATCACGTACAGACACATATTAAATGTAGATGCTTAACCTTAGGCAAGTGTTAACAATTACGTGAGTCCCTGTGATGAGAAAGAAGATCAACATTTATCAGTCGTGATCAGTCTGACATCACTACAGTCGAGATTAAAATTAAGTTAATCGTAAATTACCAATCGGAACGAAGAAGGTCGTCGAAGATCGACCCTAGAAAATAATATAAAATATAATACAGATGGAATTTAAAACAAATATTTTTAATTACAATTAATGTGATTAATTTTTAATGAAAAATTCCTCACATCTATCTACTTTGAGTGGTGTTAAGTTGTAAAAATCATATATTAAATATAAATAAATAAATAATTAATTAAAAAAATTTCAAATATTCAATGTTAAAAAATATAATGTTTTATCTTCAATAGGTATTTTAAGCCTAAAGAATCACTTAAAAAATACAATTTTCATGGCTGCGGTTGTCTTTTTGGGTTTAACTGTACCTTCTTCTTAGTCGAATATGGCTACCCAGCGACTTTAAGTTTAAAGCTGAGGAACAGCCCCATAACTAAATTTCAAAACACCATATTGGTTTGAGGATCAAATTGTACAGTAGTATCACCCCCGGGGGTTCCAACTGTCACTGCAGGAAATTGCAAATGCTTTGACACGGTTCACTCGGGGAAAATAGGGGCACCATACGCTAGGGTTCCTGTAGCCCAAATCTGGAAGAAAATGGTCCTCTTCGAAGCCCGACCAGTGCCCAAAGGAATGGTACCAAGGGAGTCGGTGGCCCCACAGACACTTCCCTGTCTGTGTGACCGGTTATTCGTGAGGCCCCCCTTCGGGGATACACGTGGTGGCTGTGGTTTAAGATCGATGTATGCAGGGTGGATGCATTGTTTATCAAAATGTGCTGTTGCATTCTCAACAGAAGGAGTTGGGTAGGCTCCAAACCCTAAGCAAGAGGTTAGAACATGGGTCCATGGCTTGCCATGTTCTAAGAATTTCTACTCACTGTGACTGTGCGACACACCAGAATACACAGGGCACGTTATCGTGGGGTGCGCCGTTACTACACAGTGGGGGCGATAGTCTACGTCTTAGTTTCACTCGGTGTTTGGAGCACTGTGGGATTAAGCCACCGTGGCAGGTATCCCCGTTAATCTAGAACACATCTGTTCTGCACACCCTAGCTGACCGGATATTGGTGACGACCTTCGGGGATTATGGATATGATGGCTACGGTTTGGACCTAAATCGCAGGAAAGGAATTTCTAGGCCGATGAGCAACATTTTTAGGGTTTGTAAGCGTAGTGGCTTAAGGCATTATTTATGTTATATTGTTGTTGTAAAGATAATTTTCGAGCATTTGTTTTCAGTTATTCGAAAGAATTAAATCTTATTTTGTATCAATATTTTCTTTACCTTTTTCCAATACCTCTTTGTGCCTCTTGATACCAATTAGTGCTGATTGAAAACTGGTGTTGTCTTCTGTCGTTAAAAAGTAGTTACTAAATCATGCAGTCGTTACTGCAAACAACAAAAATTTTAGAAAATACTGTATTAGAAATTTAGTTGGCTTCAAGATTAATTTAATTAGTATATTTCCAAATGACTTTCTTATGGTCAGGCATTTAAAAAAAAAAATCACGTTCTACAAGTTAAAAATTATCGCTAACATATGAAATATTTAAGCACGGATGGCCGTGGGGGTACCATCCAATATTTAAATTGTTTGATTTTTTTTTTTTTGCTTGACAATCAGGCGCTTGTATTCAAATATATATTTTCAAGAATCATTGAAAATCATACATAAATGAATGATGTTGCGAATGATAACGACGAAAGCGATAACGGTGCCTTACGTGTTTTTACTTTGTACGGATGAAGAAATCAAAAAGAAAATCATGATTGAGGATGAGATAAAATCTTATTTTTTGAATTTTATATCTGTATTTCACTTGTGTGAATAAATATACAATTTTGAAATACAGTTCACGTAGTGCACCCTACATTAGGAATTTTATTATAATTTGTTTATAGGAATAACATGAAATAAATTAAGAAATAGATGGGCAAGCATCCGTAGCTGTACATCTGATTTGCCTCTGAAATTTCATTAAGATATCATGCATTACGAAAATAAAAAGCTTTTCAACCACTAAGCATCATTATATTCTCTAGTTAACATTTCATCCTAAAAGTATGCTTTAATTTATTAATAAATATTTAACAGCATATTATTAGAGGAAGTTATTTTATTTAATTTTTTTATTACGCTAATTTTTAACATTATTTTTATTAGTTGTTGCTATCACGGACATTCACCTTTAGTGAAAATTTCATTTGTCTACATATTACGGTTCAAGCAGTCCAGCCCTGTACTAGAAGAACAGATTGAAAGGAGTCGAAGCTATTTTAATATGGTTACGCTAAATTATTTCCATAAAAGTAATAATGTAAGGCTTTTAAAATTCGTTTCATTTGCTTGACTTTATTACAAATTCTTGGTTAAAAAGGAACAGAAATACCAAAAGAAGCTTTCAATTCAATTCATACATATTTTACACACTCACGTCTTCTTTGGTTTTTATGTGGTTTTCTCTGTTTTTATATTTTCAATGTGTGATGAACGTACGAAATGTGATTGAAAAATTCAATTTAATAAAATTTAATAATCTCTTTTCAAAAGATTTGTGAGCTTTTTACAATAAAAAAGCAATGAGATTTGCTTCACATTAAGAAGCCTGAGAGCCCAAGTTAAATATAGCAGGTAATAAGTTTAAGTGCACCCTGTGGGACTCTTTAATTTTTCTGGAACGATAAGATTAAAAAAAAATTCTGCTCTCGTTAATATTTGTTCAAGGAAAAAGAATAGAAGTCATTAAATTGTCAATAAAAACCAAAATTTTAGATTTTGTGAAGTGTTAGAATATTAGATTTGTCTTTTGTGACTGTTGGATTTCCCGTTTTCTCTTCTCCTGTATATGTTACTCTTGAAAAATAAAAGTTTTTAACTTTGGCCACTACAGCAATTAAATAAAAAATAAAATAAAGCTAAAAAGTAAAGGGTTACCTCTTATGAAGGCTTAAATTTTAAATCATAAAGCTCTGTTCAATTAAAGGGATTAGTCGGAGTTCCGAGGCAATCAATTAATTACGTCAAATTGGCTCATAACACAGCTACCGAGTTTACTGGGCAAAATATCGATTGTTTAATAAGCTGTGTGTCCCCCGTCTACATTAGCCATCCATTTGTCTTAACAAATGTCAAACTTCATATAAAAAAACCAGTATTAAAAATTAAGTTTTTTTATATGAAGTTTTACTTTTGTTTAGACAAAATGGTGATTAGTGTAGATGTGGGTTTTTTATTTTAGGCCACAAAAAATCTGTCAACCCCCGTCTACATAAGTCATTAACATGTCTTAACGAAAGTCAAACTTCAAAAAAAAAAGTATTAAAAATAATGTTTTTTTTCATATAAAGTTTGACTTTTGTTAATGACTAATGTAGACGGGGGTTTAATAATAGACTTGTAGTGCTCCCCATAAGCCACTGATACCAAAATCCACATCAAGCTATCATTCTTTGTGAATGACAATGACGTGCAAGTTTTCCAATCCCCCGACGCAGAAATTTTATTTGTTGACATAGTTGCCGATGTGAAAATACGCCTAGACAAAAAAGATTTTTCGGCCAAATTCCAAACTAAGAAGCCGTAACGAAGTAGAGAGTCGTTTGTCTTTAATTACAAAGTCAACTGGTATCAGGGGTTAGAAAATGAGTTCAGGCCTTAAAACATGTTCTAAAAATTGTATACTCTTAAATTTCAGTCAGTGGTAAGACCGCCGTCAGGTTAGAGCATCGTGCTAAGTTCCGACCCGTTATATTCCATCCTCTCCTGAACTGCGGAATGTTTAAAGAAGGAGTCATTCGTAAAATTGTATTTGATACCTTTACTACTCCGATCCATTTAGTACCAAACGAGGTTTCAGACAAGGCCACATTCTATCGTGTGATCTTTGTAACACCCTGCTGGAAAAGGTTATACGAGAATAGCGAATTTAAATAGCACTGGATGCTATACACTAAACAACACTGTTACTTGCTTACGCTGACAATATAGACATTATGGGTCGTACATTAAGAGCGGTAACTGCCACCTTTGAAAAAATAGAAAAAGAATCTCTCAAGCCAAGTTGATGGTATCAACGCACAAGACGTTCAGTAGATTCGAACAGACAGTGGAAAGCTACATCTTTGGGGTAGTTAGAGATTTTATCTACCTCGCATCGCTATTAAAAAAACCAACAACTTCAGTTTTGAGATAAAGAGAAAATTAATACTGGGCAGAAAAAAATCACACTCTACAAGACACTGATACTACCCGTGCTATTAGTTATTTGGTTCCGAAGCATATGTTTTTGCGAAAGTAGATGACGCAGTAACTGGACTGTTTGAGATAAAAATTCTTCATAACATCTTTGGACCAATCTGCGTTAGCGGAGAATATCGGTGTCGTATTAACCACGGGCTGTATGAGCCGACATCGACATGGTCAAACGTATTAATTTACAACGCTTGCGTTGGCTAGATCATGTTGTGAGAATCATGGATGAAGATGCTCCACCTAGAAAGTCATTTGAATACGAACCTGGTAACGGTTCACGCAGAAGGGGAAGCTCAAAACTTCGATGGAAAGATGAAGTTGAGGAAGACATCTCGAAACTTGGTGTCAGAAATTGGAGCAGAAGCGCAAAAGATTGAGGCGCTTGGAAATCTATTCTACGTTCTTGCTGTTAGAATTTGGAGAAGAAGCGCAAGAGATCGAGGCGCTTGCAAATCTATTCTACGTTCGGCTACAGGAACAATTATTCTGTAAAAGCCAGCTAACGCGAACCTTTACTTGATTTGTGCTACGATCTGGGGTAGGTCGTGGACTGTGTGACATCTCTTAATGAACTTGGAACTCAAAACAGACTGGCTGACTGTTGGGGTTCTCGTCAGGAGGATCACGTTGATAGCAAGTGGGCTGCTCGTAGATTAATAGAAGCAGAACTCGGGCTATGCTTAAGAGAAATCGAGTTTCACACGCTATTGGAGAGCTATGACAAGGCTGAAATAGGCAAAACGTTTTATAACACTACAACGCAGTACATCAGAAAGGCTGCTGGAGCTCTATAAAAGGGAACTTAAGTGTTTTCACGGATTTTTTTTTAACGGAAATCATATTCTTAGAATCCATCATTATAGAGTTTCCATCATGAGAGCTTTTGTTAGCAGCAAGATAAGAACTCAGTGCTTATAACCGATGAGTATCTGCCCTAGGAATAAAATTATTTGGAGGTTCTTTGCTGACTCCGGAGGTTGAGCATAATCTCTTACTGAAAAGGAGTAGGTATCTTTTTCGTTAGGCTACACCTTGCACAAAGAACATTCAGGTTGTAAAAGAGATTCTTTATCTTTTGAAGAAGTTTGTAAGTTTTTGGGTTTTATTCCACAATTTTGAACGATATATTTAAATTTAAACGATCACATTTACTAATATTTTTTTTAAGTTTCACTTTTATTTTATTTCACTAACAACATCACAAATAACAACATTTTAATCACAGCTTACTTCAAGAGCACTGGAGCTGGAGCAGCCACATATGGAGAGGCAACATAAGGCGAAGCAACGTAAGGCGAAGCAACATAAGGCGAAGCAACATAGGGTGAAGCAGCCACTAAGGGAGCAGCAGAATAGGCAGCAGGAAAAGCAGCAGAATGGGCAACAGTGTGAGCATTGTAGCTGGAGGCATAGGGAGCAACATAGGAGGCATGACCAACAACAGCAGCAGCAGGAGCAGTGTAGGCCAAAGGAGCTGTGTAAGCCAAAGGAGCTACAACACCGGGTTTAGCAGCAGCAACAGCCAATAAAGCAAAGCAACAAACAGCGATCTGTTTATAAGAAATTTAACACATTTAGAAAAAACTTCTTTATAATTGATTTTTTTTTGTAATTTGAATTATTTGCAGGCACTTACGAATTTGAACATGTTGATTTAATTTTAGTTTTGTTCTTTAGTTTAGTTTAACGTTAAAATGTCAACTAGTTAAGCCAAGTTTTATGGCCGGTATTTATACTAAATTTAATTTTTTGTTTTACTAACAAAACGCCAACAACCACAGTACACAATAGTTGGCTTAGATTTATAAAAATAAAATGCAAAATTGACCAACAGAAATGACCATCATAAAATAATTAAAAATTCTGGACATGTCGCTCCTCCCATACACAAATACTAGCAGTGTACGAGCAAACAAAAAACAAATTTTTGAGTGTCTGTCTGTGAGTTTAAGCAAGAGCTTTTGGTCAACCGCTTATCAATTCATTTTGATGATTAAGAAAATTATGTATTTTGCGTTTTGAGTAAAATATTTGTTGGGGATTTCTGGTCAAAATACTTATGAAATTTTATTATGACACGTAATTTAGTTTTATGACTTCTTAATGTACTACTAAGCGTAGTTGGTCTATCATTCAAATTTAATCTACAGAAGTGATAATTGTCATTGAAAGAATTTGCGTTGTGTTAAAGAACTTATTTTTCTTCTCACATTTAAATGTTTTAAGTTTTGAGCCCCTGATTTTGAAAGTGGTATAAGTCAAAAATTTTAAAAATCTAGTTTATCAGTTTATCTAGTTTATCTATTTCATATCAAATGCTAATAAAATAACATAATCTGAAGTAATTCGCAGTATGCGAATTTTTTTTTTTTTTGTCGGTAAACAAAATGTAGTTGCTATATATTTAAATAGTGGTATAACTTATACTTTGAAAACAGACTGACTTATACCGTATAAGTTAGCCTGTTTTCAAAGTTTTGCAAAATAATTTTTACTAATTTTGTCATGTCTTATGATAGCAACGATTCAGGTCTGATCAGGTATAATCCCTTTTAATGTAAAAATGCACTATTTATAGTTAATTGTAAATATTATACGGCGAAGAAGTATAAGTTATGCACCCAAGAAATGGAAACGAATAAGTCTAATATTCCGATAAATCAATTCATACTTTAAAAGAGAAATCGGAAACCTTACAAATGGAAGAGAGCAACATAAAATTAAGAAAGAGATGATGCCTGCCCACGACAAAATCGTAACATTCCCAGCAACAAATTAGGCATTACCAAAGAAGTACTTGCTTCATAATGACATACTTTTGGGATTACCAAATTCTGTTACTCGATTACACACTGTGTAATTTTTTAAGTCATGGCAAAATAACCATATACGAAAACTACTACGTCATAAAAGACAAAAAAAAAGACCCCTGTCTCCCAGTTTTGCCCAAAGTCCTCCAGCTTTTTTTTTTATGGGTCCTCAAAGATGTGGGGCCTCGATGTCATTTTTGCAAAAAAAATGATCATTTACTCAAGCTCATATTTTGCAAACCGTTTGGAATTTTGATATACTCTCTGAGGCATAGTTGTAGCTCTGGTCATAAAGAACAAAAATTGTGAACATATAAATTCAAAAAAAGCACCTAACACCGTTTAGGTAGTGCTTAGGTAGCCGCAAAAGTGAAAAATTTCCCGGCTACCTAAGCGCTACCTAAACGGTGTTAAGAATCATTCCTAGGAAGTTCATATGTTCTAGAAAGTTGTTTATTGAGATCTTAGGTTCATTTCTGTAGTTGATTGTTTCCTTGAATTTTGAACGGTTTGCTACCTATGGACCTGAACAGGGGAAAAAAGGTAAAAAAAATTTTTTTTTAAGTTTTTGACGATTTTGACCTTGAAGATGAAGCTTTTTTGATTTTATATGTTCACAATTTTTGTTCTTTATGACAAGAGCTACAACTTTGCCTCAGAGAGTATATCAAAATTCCAAACGGTTTGCAAAATATGAGCTTGAGGAAATTATCATTTTTTTGCAAAAATGACATCGAGGCCCCACATCTTTGAGGGCCCATAAACAAAAACCTGAAGGACTTTGGGCAAAACTGGGTGACAGGGGTCTTTTTTTTGGTCTTTTATCACGTAGTGGTATCCATATATGGTTATTTTTTTCCGTGTTGCACTGTGTTACAAAACACATTACATTAAACTTAAAAAAAAGTAATTTGTAATTGAACTAATTCTTATATTTTAAGAGGGAATGCCTTAAAAATTTTTAAAAAATAAGTCATTATATCAAATAAATTTTTTAAATTTCTAAGTTACCTTCTTAATTATTTAAAACTAAGAAAAAAATATTTCCATTACATTTTTTGACTAATATACATTACATAATCAATTCTGAAGAACTGGTTATTTTAGTCTCATGCTTTGTTAAAATCATTAAGTTGGTAATCCAGTTAGGAAGTACTTCGAACAAATTTACTTAATTCCACCATTTTGTAAATTTTTTCTGGGTTAACACAACTTTAAAATGGTTAAAAATTGTTCAGTCATCTGATAATAATAATGTTAAAACAGTTGATCATAAATTTATGACATCCGAGCATTCTTTTTTGCCAAATAATCGTGATTTTGGTTTGATAGAAACTAAAATTAATAGAAACAAATTGATGGAAACTAAAATTAATAGAATTATGTAAAAAGAGAAACCCATTTTTGGTAGAACAAATGGCCCAGAAAGATTTCATTTCGACGAAACAACTAGAAGAATTAACGACTAATAGAAGCAGTAACACCAATGAAGAAGCTGTGTCGTGGCTAAAAATACAATGGATCAGATTTCTAAAAAATGCTTTTAAAAAATGCATATAAGATGTTATATAAAACTTCTTTGGATGACAAATTCGAATTCAAAGTGTTAGATCTTTCACCTAAAAAAGGAAGGCCAAGAATATACGAAAATAGTGATTTGCTTCCATTTAACACAACCAATAGACAACCAATAACAGAAGAAAAACGTAAAGATGTGATAAATTTACTACATTATATCCCACCAATTTTCCCCAAACACTTTATTTCTCTAAATACTAAAAACTAAATTATTGAGTTGCAATGTAATCCCCCCCGGGGGCACTTATTGTCATTGCGGTTTATTCTCAAAGCTTTGACGCAGTGCTATCGGGAAAATGCATGGTGGAGGGTGCTTGGCGGTTAGTATGCGAACTCTGGATACCAGTCGACCTCCAGTTTCAATGTAGACTTACCCATGCATAAGGAGCTCTGTGTGGCCTAGGAAGAATTCAGAAGGTATGTACAGGAACGCCTCGCAAGGGGTGAACAGGTTAATCTCTAAAGGTTCTCCTATGGTGTTGAACCGGGTTATTTCGATAGGGATGGACAAGGAAGCCTCGTTAGAGGTGGAGAGGTTAATCCCTTTAGGAACTCCGCTTGCCACTGACCAGCGGAGGATATCGAAATAGAATGACAAAGAAACATCGCAAGGTGTGGACTGGTCAGTCTATGAAGATACTCCTAAGGCTATGGAGGTAAATGTGGATGAATTGGACGCACCTGGCCCTGTGGGCTTAGGCAAATCCTTTTCGGAAGCAGCCACCTCAAAACGTTCCTTCAACGTCGAATCGGAGTCTCTACAGCTCATGCCCAAAAGTGAGTGGCAGAGGCAGAAGAGGAGACGGGAAAAGGAAAGAAGCTGAGACTGTTCTGAGCTGTCAGAAATATATGACTTATACCACTTTCATAATCAAGGAAGGGCTCATTTAAATTTGTACAATAAAAACACAAATATATATTTATAAAATATGTATTTATTTACCTAGCTATGCCCCACACGTTGTGTGCGTCTTGACAATATTTTGATCGATTTCGCTTTGAAAGTAATCCCCACCAAATTTTAAGATTCTTACGTATTTACTTTATATAAAGGTACCCATCCCTGGATAAAATTTTAAAATTTATATAAAATTCTAAAAAATATTGTTAACCTCTGTAAAAGGTGGTTATTAATATTTAAAAAACAATGTAATTCGACAAAGTAAAAATACAAATCAAATACAAATTTTATTCAATTGGCGCCTAATGTTGCGCAATAGTTTTTAAATTATCCCAGTTTTAAACCAAAAATTTCAGTACCTTTAAACCGGAAATGGCGTTTTTTTACTGCTTTTTCTCCACTTTCTCTTGGAAATGACATATTTTAGGGAAAAAAAGGTATCCTATATTGGAACTAAGATGCTAAGGTACCTCCTCACAAAATTTTGTTAAAATCCATCTAGTAGTTTTAACGTGATGCGAACGAAAACGAAAAGCAGACAGACAGATGAAAATGATTACTATTTTATTATATGTATAGATTGCTACATTTCTTTAAATAAGAAAATTAAATAAAGCAATTTATATTTTGTTCTAGTTTATATTTATTTAAGTTCTGTACACTAATTTATTTCTTTAACAACAGTGGTGCGGCAAATGGTGATGCATGTACTACTGGAGCAGCAGCATAAGCGGCAGGGAAGGCAGCAGAGTGAACGATATGATGGGCATTATAGCTGGAGGCATAAGGAGCAACATAAGAGGCATGACCAACAACAGCGGCAGCAGGTGCAGTTGCATAGGTCAAGGGAGCAGAATAGGCCAAAGGAGCAGCATAAGCAGCAGCTACAGGAGCAGTGTAAGCTAAAGGAGCTACAACTCCGGGTTTAGCGCTAGCAACAGCCAACAAAGCAAAGAAGCAAATTGTAATCTGTAGGAGAACAACAAAAAAATAACATTAAAAACAAGAAATTTGGTATTTATTAATCCCTTTATAACCACTTACGAATTTCAACATTTTGTTAAAGTTAAGTTGAGTTGACAAATTTGATTTGATAAATTTTGAGCAGCCAATGCTGTCTTATATAGTTGAAATCAATAAGTTAGCTTTTGTTGTAGATTAACCACCCTAACAAAACCGTTAAGTCGTTAAATGTTAATTATTTTATATATAAAGCAAGGTCATGGTTAAAAATACACAGTAAACAACTTAAAAAGGTGTTTAACCTTCAATATTTTAAATCATAAATCAAGTAAACAAAAATTAGTCTTGTTAACACCAACTGCCTTTTAATTTAAATATGCGCGTTTGAATATTTAAAACATGAATTTAATAACGTACGACACTTTACTGTTTTACAGCAGACATGTTTTGAATTTATAATTTTTCAAAATCAAAAACACATTTAATTATTTCTGACTTATTTAACTTGTGCTCCAAATACACGTACTATAATTTAAGTTTATCCAAAAAATTTGGAAAAAATATTCTTAAATTAAGTATTTAATCTTCATTCCATTTAAAATTTAAAATCAATTTTATATTCAATTCAATTCTTAAAAAAAAACACAGAAAAAATATTTTTCACCAATTAAAGGTTTTAATTAGTTTCAGATACATATCTAACAATTTCTATTTAATTAATTCAATTATATACTTAATTAAGCAAGTAAAACTGCCATTTTTATTCAAAATAAATAATTGAATCAATTAAAAATTTAATTAAAATTGTATCTGTACTAATTAAAATGATTGATATGTAATCTGCAAGTTCGACCCTAAGAGCTTTAAATCAGCTTGAAGATCACTGTGTGCTATGACGATTTGCCGATTTTATACCAATTTCGTCGAGCAACTGCGAATGTGAAGTTATATTAATTAAATCATACTTTAAAGGTTTATTTAAATTCCTTTAAAACCAGACATGGGGGGATTCAATTACATTTCAATTACAATTACATGTAATGTGTAATTGAAAATTTCCAATTACTAATTAGAAGTAATTGTAATTTAAATCAGGGACAATATCAATTACAATTACTTGTAATTGAAAAATTTCAATTATAATTACTTGTAATTAGTAATTGGGAATTTTCAATTACTAATTACATGTTATTGTAATTGAAAAAGTTCAATTACAAATTACAAGTAATTGTAATTGTAATTAGGCAGTAATCATTACTTCCAATTGAACGAAATTAAATTATATTCCTAAAAATTTCAAGCTTATTTTTTGACAATAATTACAAAAAAAAGTAATTGAAATACATGTAATTAGTAATTTGAAATTTCCAAATACTATTTACAAGTAATTGTAATTGAAATTTTTCAAATACAAATTACAAGTAAGTGTAATTGATTTTAGTCCCTATTTCAATTACAATTACTTGTAATTAGTAATTGCATGTGTAATTAATTACAAAATGTAATTGATATCCCCCAAGTCTGTTTAAAACTAGCTGTGCCCGCCACTTCGTGGGCGTCCTGACAATATTTTGTTCAATTTTGATTTGAACTTTTATAGGGCTTGTGTTTTGGTTTATATATTTTCTTTATATAGAACTTATATAAAGTTCTAATATTATTCTAGAGTTTTGTAAATAGTGTTTAAAATATCCCGCTTTCAAATATAAAATATATTGTCAAGTTTGCAGTACATTTGAATCGGTTAAATAGCGTACTTTCACTACTTTTTTTCTTGTAAATGAAACTTTTTTTGCAGAAAAGAAGTATCCTATATTTGAGCCAAAATACCAAGGTATCTCCACATAAAGTTCTTTTAAAATTGATCTAGTAGTTTTTAAGTGATGCGAACACAAACAGACAGACAGACAGAGAGACATTACAAAATTTACTGTTTTGCATTCCACTTCAACTACAAACTTCAACAACAATAAAATTTTCCAAAAAATATTTCATGTACAGAAATGATCCTGCTACAGTTTTATTATATCTATAGATATAGATAGTTCTTACAAAATGTTGAGATAATTTTTTTTATATTTATAACAAAAATAAAATATTAAAACAAAATTTTCAAATATTTGTAAATTTCGAAAAACGTTGGTAAGAATGGTCCAATTTGAGGTAAGTAAAAAATATTAAATATGCACCAAATTTGTTTATAAATTCATATAACTAAAATCCCATAATTCCCAAAATAAAGAATAAAATTTCCAAAATTAATTTTTTATTTTTTGCGCAAGAAGTCTACATATGGATTAGGGTTCACTATACAAGGCTTTATGGACCCTTCATCTTTTTCCCGATTTTAGCTTTGGGACATACATACATATAGGCTGAAGTTATAATTTCGATGTAAAATAGGTCAAATTTAAAGACGTCCAGCTTCTACAAGGCTTTATTTTATTTTTATTTTATTTAAACGTACGTACGCCCATAAAATGAAAAAATATAAAATTTTGACATATTCCTTAAGAAAACTTCAACTTCACATTGCGCCGCTCGATGCAAGTGCATGGTGTCCGGCGACAAAAGTTAAGCTATGTTACTCCTTTGATATGTCCATGTTTAATTTGAGCTCAATCGGACTAACTGAATTATTTTCAAAATCGATTGATTTACCCCACTGTGTATTGAAAAATAAGTCTTAAAATTCTAGTTAACGATTTGGAAGCAATTTTATTGTAGGTAACGTACATTGCTAAGCGTCATTCCTAAGTTTGGTGATAGATTTGCTATCTGAGCACATCCTAACGTGATGTAGTTTTTGCAATCAATGTTTCAGAGAAACCATCGTTTACATTCCCCCTATTTCTTATGACGTTTCTAAGCCATTCAAGGTTCGTAGACGCTCTATACTGCCCATCAACATTTTAATAGTAAATTTTCACAATAAAGATTGGTTGTACCACGGTTAAAAATTCCAAAGTTTGTGCTAAATAAATATCAAACGATGACAACTCAATTCTTGTCTTGTCATTCGTTGACCATTTATAAGACGATTGGCAGTTCATGAATGAGGCTAGCTACGTGTTTTCCCAAGGCAAAGATTATTATTAATGACACTATCTCCATATTTATTGGAAAATGGAAAACATTTTCTAAGTCCAGTTGCATTGTATAAAATTTTTGTCTATTTGTCTATTGAAATAAATTATATCTTAGAAATAACATTTTTTAATTTGGTTGCCTTAGAAATCATTACACTTCATTCCTAACATTACGTAAGGCCCAACAAATATACCTTTTCATTTCACTGGATAATTTTTCCGCTGAGTCATTTCTAAAAAAGTATTGATTCTACCAAGTCTTATGGCAGTCAACTGATCATACAGGTGTGTGACAATGCTTACACTCATTTTCCCAGTTATACATATGTAACGGGTCCACCAAATAACTTTTTTTTTTGAAAATGCTATAAAAAAACTACTGAATATTTTCTCAAATTTCTTTTTTTATTTGAAAGTACAATCCTTCCGGTTAATAATGGCAAATAATTTCATTCAAATGGCTTCCTCGGCTGGCCATGCAGTAGCCTACACGATCGGTTCAATTTTTAAGCACATTATCTATTGTGTGCAGCTGTATTTCACCAATGCCTTCACGAATATTGTCCTTTAAAGCGTCAATTGTCTCTGGCTTGTCGGCGTAACACTTATCTTTGACGGCACCCCACAAATAATAATCCAACGATGTCAAATCGCAGTTCCGAGCTGGCCAAACGACATCAGCTCTGCGGCCGATAATGCGATCTTCAAAAACAGGGCGCAAAACATCGAGTGTAGCTTCGGCTGTGTGGCACGTAGCGCCGTCCTGTTGAAACCAAATGTTGCCAATATCCTCCTCTTCAATTTTTGTGAATAAAAATTCGTTCAACATGGCCCGATAACGATCGCCATTGACTGTAACGGCCACTCCTTGCTCATTTTCGAAGAAAAAATGGCCCAATTATGGCTCTGGACCAAAATCCGCAGCAAACAGTTACTCGTTTTGGGTGCATCGGCTTTTCAGTGTATGCGTCCGGGTTTTCTGTGCCCCAAATGCGACAATTTCGCTTGTTTACATACCCGCCAAGATTTAAATGAGCTTCATCTGAAAAGATGATTTTTTTTGGCAAAATCGGCATCTTCTGTAAGTCAATATTTCCCAGCGTTGTTATTGTCTGTCAAATCAGACATGAGCTAAGTGTTACCATTCACGAAATAAGCACTAGTTGAAAAAAAAACGTTAGATCGTTTCAAAATCTGATGGAGGTGTTCCATGAAGAAATAAATAAATTTTCATTATTTACTTTTTATTGTTCTCTTTTTAAAAATAGAAAAAGTTTTCTTAAACAGATGATCTTTTGCATTTTTATGTCTTTCAGAAATCTCCCTTTTTCTAATTTTTCTTTCCTCCTTATGACTTTGTTAAGACACATTGAATTACCCTCGTATGAGAGCAAAATTTTACCAAGTTACCTTAATTGGTCTTTGTTTTCAAACCTATTTTTATGATTTATGAAAAAGTGATTTATTACACAGAAAATGCTCATGCTGCATGTTGATGATGTAAGTGTCCCACCACATACAATGCAGTTGCTCTGAATCAGTGATTCTCAAATATTAAAAAAAAGGAACCCACTAAAATATTTTTCTTAAAAGACACAAAATTTATCTTCTTAAAAACAAAAATATTTTAAAACAAGGCTAAGAAAAAGTTTTATTTATTCAAAAATTAAAATAAAATTTGGCTAACACTGATACTAATAAATAAAATAAATGTCGCATTTTTTAAAACTCATTTATATTGTCGGTTGCTTAGTTTGTCTTTTACCTTCCTCAACATGCATTTATTTTCAATTATTTTTGTTTTTTTTTCCAAGAAATTATTTGCTAAAAATGCTTGCAAATAATATGCTAAATTTTGACATTGACCCATTTTTTTATTACATGCGTAACTGTACGTAATTTATTCATTACTAGCTATGCCCGCGCCAAATCGTAGGCGTCCTGACAATATTTTTTTCGATTTTGTTTTGAAAGTATTTCAGATCAATTTTATATATTTCAAATCAAATTTATATGGTTTACATACTTTCCTTATATAGAGCTGCCCATCGTGGATACAATTTAAAATTCATAGAAGTTCTAATATTTTTTATTTATTTATTAAATGTTACAATACAATTACAAATTATATTCTAACTTAATTATTGAGTATAGTAACAAAGACCTTCACTCGTTGTAGTGAAACACCCAGAGTCTTTGGTGGGAATCGAACCCACAACCCCCAGACTGATAGACTAGCACACTACCCACTAGTCTACCGGGCTTAGGTAGCTGAAATGAATTTAAATTCATTTCGGCTGCCTTAGCGCTACCTAAACGGTATTAAGAATCATTCCTAGGAAGTTCATATGTTCTAGAAAGTTGTTTACTAAGATCTTAGGTTCATTTTTGTAGTTGATTGTTTCCTTGAATTTTGAACGGTTTGCTACCTATGGACCTGAACAGGGGAAAAAAGGTAAAAAAAAATTGAATTTTTTAAAGTTTTTTGCGATTTTGACCTTGAAGATGAAGTTTTTTTGATTTTATATGTTAACAATTTTTGTTCTTTATGACAAGAGCTACAACTTTGCCTCAGAGAGTATATTAAAATTTCAAACGGTTTGCAAAATATGAGCTTGAGTAAATGATCATTTTTATGCAAAAAATGACATCGAGGCCCCACATCTTTGAGGGACCATAAAAAAAACCTGGAGGATTTTGGGCAAAACTGGGAGACAGGGGACTTTTTTTTTGGTCTTTTATCACGTAGTGGTGTCCGTATATGGTTATTTTTTTTCCGTGTTGCACTGTGTTATCGATAAAATTTATTACCGTAAAATTTCTTATCAATTTTTACGGTAAATTTTTTTAATTTGGTTAAAATTTGGTGAATAAAGGAAAGTTGTTTTGGGCCAAATCTATTCACTTAAAGACAACAGGTCTGTTTGTATAAGGTCTTTCGAGGCTCGACCAGTGTCCAAGCGTCTGGTACCACGGGAGCCGTTAGCCCTACACAGACCTGCCCATCGATGTTACCGTTTATTGGTGAGGTCACTTCGGGGTAAACGTGGTGGCTATGGATTGCACCAAGGTTTAAATAGAATGGTGTAAGTTTGGTCGCGAGTTTGATGGTCTTCAAACCCCCTAAACAAGGGTTGAAACATGGGTATCGATCTTCCATATTCTATAGATTTCTACTTATTGCGATATAAGCACAATAAGGGCACTAGACTAAAGTTCTCGATTACTTGTTAGATTATTCTGGCGTTCCCACAATGAAATTTGCACACATCAAGTAAAAAAATAAATCTGAAAATTAAAGGGTGTTCCGACATTGACATTATTTGCATATATGTATATGGCTTTTTTTGAACCATAATATAGGGTGATTTAAGTGGAGACACTTTATTCAATAGCCTTTTTTGACAGATCACGTGTGAGTCGTGTCATGCTGTCATGTTATTTTTGTATTGTATTGTTTGGCATTTCATAATGGAAAGACTTACGCCTGAATGGCTTCGCTCTATGGGCTCTTGATAAGTTCCAAGAAGATCCGACATTTTCGAGGCAAATTTCGTTTAGCGATGACGCCGATTTCTGGCTCAATGGGTATGTAAATAAACAAAATTGCTGCATTTGGGACGAAGAGCAACCTGAAGAGATTCAAGAGCTGCCACTTCATCCAGAAAAAAAAACGGTTTGGTGTCGGTTGAGCGCCGGTGGAATCATCGGTCCATATTTCTTTAAATATTATGCCGATGCGAACGTAACCGTCAATGGCGACCGTTATCGTGCCATGATAACCGACTATTTGATGCCTGAAATTGAAGCTCGTGATCTCGGCGACATTTGGTTTCAGCAAGACGGCGCCACTTCCCACAAATCGCATTAATCTATGGATTTATTGAGAGAACATTTCGGTGAGCACATAATTTCACATTTTGGGCCGGCCGATTAGCCACCAAGATCGTTTAATATTACACCGTTAGACTTTTTTCTGTGGGGATATGTAAAGTCTCAAGTTTATGCAGACACACCCGCTTCGATACAGGCTTTGGAGGAAAATATTCGCCAGTTACTAGTCGAAATGCTCGAACTAGTCATCGAAAATTGGACTCAACGGATGGATCATCTGCGACGTAGCAACGGCTAACATTTGATAGACACAACCTTCAAAAAATAAATGCCAAAGAATGTTCTTTCAAATGACAATAAACATTCTCCATTAAATTTGAATTTTCTGTGTTTTTTTCTCTAAAAAAGTAGGGAACCTCGAAATGGATCAACCCTTAGTTAGACTCTTAAATTTTTTACAGAAGGTGTGTTAATATGACAACAATGTATAACTGACCTACTGAGCAACTGAACTAAAAGAACTAATAGGCCGACCTGGTTCAGTAAAGTGATCTGAAATAAAAAGACCACTGGCTTTAATGACCTAACAAACTCGACTCTAGTTTTAATAATGGAAAACTTAAAAATTTTTGTGGTGAATCGTACGGAACTCTAATATATAGAATGTTGAAATTGTATACTCTGAGCATAACGTGTGTTTTCCAGTTAAAACAAGAGGTGCGGGTACCGCCCATATAAAGTAATTATGCTATATCTAGAGAACTGAAGTAGGGATACTCTCTAGTTTTGGCATAGGATACTCTGAGAATAATAAGAGGTTTCCAGTTAAAGCTAGGCCATACTTTTTATTACAAATTTTTATTATATTTTTTAATGATGCGAGTTATGGAGCGCATCGTACATCAATCGTACAAAGTAAAATTAAGAAGGAAAAAACACAAATTTATTTATATAAATCAACAAATCTTGTGCTTAAAAATTCATCAGCATCAGCAAAATTAAAGTTCATTTTGCAGCACATTTTGAACAGCAACAACAACAACAACGACAACAACAACAGCAAATAACAAGTAGTTCAATAAATGCCAAACAACATTTCTCTTTTCATAACTTTATTTATTTAACCCAGGGCACAAAAACTTACCACCCCACCAGCCCAGCCAGAAACAAACAAAAAATGGCAATAAAATTTTATCAGATACTCTTGCATATAAAAGGGAGGATGATAAATAAAAGAGGCTTTAAGTTTACATTGACTTTAACACCTACCGGGTGGCGCCTGATTGCTGGGCAGCAATTTACGCGAATATGTATGTGTGTATGAGTATGAGTATTTGGGTTAAATAAATTATTGTTATAAATACACACATACACCTACATGCCTTTGCAGGTAGCAAGGTGTAGTATCTAATAAATTATATATGTAATTAAGAGCTTTTTCGTGTAGTTTGGGTTTCACTTAAAAGGCTTAACACAAGCAAAGTTTTTAAGATTTGTAAACTTAATAATTTTTATAGAAAAAAATATTTTTAAATAAATAATAGATTCTATGAAAATAACATTCAGAAGGTTATGGTTTAAAAAAATAAAAAAAAAATCTCACGTGATCAGAAGTATTCTTTTATTTTTAATTAATATTTTAATTAATACCCTGCGTAAATATGAAGAGTCTGCCTACAACGTTCGATGTCAAATTCGTAACATCTAGTGAACACACTTTCATTATACCCTTCACCACAGGTGGAAAGGGCATAAATAAGTTTGTCATTCCGTGTGTAATTTCTACAATATTGATTTCCGACGCCATAAAGTATACACATTCTGGATCCTTATATATAGAAAAGTTGATTAGTAATGTCATTTGCCAATGCACCAGACGAGATACATAAGATTTAAGCCCACCAGTCTGCCTGGCATAGTTTCGAAAAGTCTGAGATTGTAATACAGCAACATCCAGTCATTCCTTTAAAGGCTTCGGGCAAAAAACCACACCCACCTATATTTTTTACGTTTTTTTTTTCATTTTTTTCGCTTTTTGATTCTCTTTTTCTTTTTTTGTTAAATAAATATTAAACCGCCACAGGTAGATCGCAAGGAGTACATACTTCTTTCGAGGGATCAATAACCCCCTGTGAGGGGCGATTTTGTGTTTGTTGTTAGGTTGGTAAGGTTTTTCTGCTTTGATTTGTATTAAGGGCCTTTATAGAAAGCAATACATATAGAGGCAGCCCACAGGGTACCCACTGGTAACCAGGAGTAGTCAATTGGCATTTTAGTGGGGTTAATATGAGGAAATTTTTTTAAGATTTTTTTTTGCTTTATTCTAACGCAATATAGATTGCAGGAATTTCCTAATTTTTACAACAAATATTTACAAAAAAAATTTCAAAAATATTTTTAAAAAAATTTTCAAATAAATTAAAATAAAATTAATAAAAAAAAATTCTAAAACATTTTTACAAAAAACTTTAGAAAAATTTTTACAAAAAAAATTTCAAAAAATATTTTAAAAAAATTTTTTTCGAAAATTTTTGGAAAAAAAATCTCAAAAAAATTTACAAAAAATTTTTAAAGAAACATAACAGGGTAACATATATGTATACATAAACTGTGCAGATTTTCCGGTGTAGTGCCTTATTTTTGCACCGGAAATCCAGTACACACATAAATCACTGTATCACTTTCGCAACAGTCTTTAATTTTAATATTTTAAGGGGCTTTTTGAGCACCATTTGAGCGTGCTTATACGTAGTGGCCTCTCTCTACCTTTTCAGGTTTAATGAGCTCACCCATTGTAGGATCTTCGCTCAGATTAAGCCATAACCCAGCGCTAAGCTGGGTTCTGGTCGACAAAAATTCACAGCAGTTTCCCCTTTTGCTAGTTAGTATGCTGCTTCATTCCCTGCTATGCCTATGGGTCCCTTAACTCATATCCATGTTACCTCATTAACCGATGCACGTCTGTAAAGTTTTAAAACACATTCCAGCACAAGTTTGGAGTACACATTCACCTGCCTCATGCGTTTTATAGCCGACTGGTTGTCAAGTGCAATGAGAATCTTCCTTCCATGCACCCGACATTCAAGCAGGTAATCCAATGCATGCAGCAGCCCATGCAATTTTGGCTGGTAATTGGAGGAGAACTCCCCCAAACGCAGACTACAGGACCGGTTCATCTGAGCTGAGTATATACCTGCTTCTGCTCTACCGTCCATAAGAAAACCATCAGTAAAAATCCTGATGTCGTTCTCCATACATACACTAGAGTTCAGGCTTAAGTTTACTTTTACTTCCAAGTGTGTATTTTATTTTTTGAGAAAGGGAAGGCGAAACGCACCACTAATAGCTAGTTCTCCCATTTCTAATAAATGCAGGTAATGACACTCTCTTACCTTGACATAGTCTTCTCTGAGAAAAACGTGCGCTTTCGAAAGAAAGCTTTTGCCACTGTCTGTAATGAAGTGTAGCGCGGATAGCTAGTTTTCATATAAAAATCAGTTTTTGATCAAATAGACATTTTAGTTAGTTTGTTCGCTCTACATTCTTGAAATATTTACGTTTAAAGATTTTTTAATTTTTCGCATAAACAATTTTAAATTTATTTTTTTTTAATTCATTTGTACTCTAACCAATCTAGTTACAATTTAAGATTTTTCGGAGTTATTTTCTGTGGTCGCAGGTTCAAAATGTGCTGATGATGTTAAAAAAGCCTAGTAATTGCCGTTGATAAAGAGAGAATAAGTTTTTCAATTAAGCACCATTTCCGGTAGTTTTACTCCTAAAACTTCAGTGTAGCGAAGATTACAAGTTGTTTTCTGTTAATGCAGTTGTATGTTTTTTTTTTTTTTAAGTGCAACAACAAAACTGATAATGTGGCGACAAAATTAACAAATTGTTCAGCCAACGTTAAAATTAAATCAAAAAAATAAAAGGACTAAAGAAAACAGTCAAAAGGACGGGGAATAAGAAATAAGTTTAAGCCCGTTAGAGAAAGAGGAAACAAAAATAAAGCGGAAATGAGTAATCTCATTGACGTTGAAAGCTGAAAAAATTTTTTATAAGAAAATTGTGCTTGACTAATGCAGTTTAAAGGACGATAAAATAAAAAAATAAAAAAATTAAATCAATATGATTTTAAAACTAAAAACTTATTGAAAGCGAAATTTAAAAAAATGAGTAAAGAAAAATAAAAAGAACTTAATACTGAAATGAAAGATCAAATAAACCCAACTAATTTAATTAATAAAATAAAATAATTTTATTTTTTTTTTA
The DNA here is from genome assembly GCA_949628195.1 of Phasia obesa. NCBI lineage: Eukaryota > Metazoa > Arthropoda > Insecta > Diptera > Tachinidae > Phasia > Phasia obesa. The sequence goes on along the minus strand of OX451217.1, from coordinate 16,534,728 downwards.
GAAAAACAAAATGAAAAGGAATAGATTTAAGTTTTTTTGACATGAAAAAATTTAAAACTTTATGCAAAAATATTTTCTTAAGGACAAGCGGCTGAGTGCGACTCCGAGCGGCAAGTGGCTTATAACTAAGCGGCATTTCATGGCAGAGACGAGCTGTTGCACTTAAATCTATACATATAATAAAATAGTAACTCATTTCCTGTCTGTCTTTTTGTGAACACAACGCATCACGTAAAAACTACTGGATGGATTTTAACTAAATTTTGTGAGTATCCAGAAATGTCTTATTTCCAAGAGTAGGTGGAGAGAAAGCAGTGAAAGTACGGCCATATTTTTTTTACTGATTTAAAGGTACTGCATACTTTAAGGCATCTTTTACTTTTTAAATCAGTATATTTTAAGCAATGTTGCGCAACAGATGGCGCTTTTTTAAAATAATGAGTAACTCATTTCCAGTCTATCTTTTACAGAGCTTTACAATAATTTTTAGATTTTAAGAATTTTATATAAATTAAAATTTGGTGTGGATAAAAAAATATTGGCAGAACGCACGCGAAGTATGTGGGCACAGCTAGTCATATAAAATATATATTTATAAAAAGTTAATGCGATTAACAAAAAGAATGGGTTTTTATGCTATAAATCGAGCAGGGTTGATTTACGACGAAACAAACCCTTTATATGTGACCGCGCAAATAGAAGGGGACCTAAGGTGAAAAAAGTAAATTTTACGGGACAGCTTTTTTCAACGTTTTCCAGTAAAGCGTGTTAACAGAGTGTAAATTCTGTTAACACAGCAGTTATGACTCCGAAAATACCGATTATGATTATGACCAATTTTTAATTTCTTTTGGTGCTCACAACACTTCGGAAGTGTGTGGGACCACTTTCATTCACTTTCTCACTAAATTTTACGCAAATTTTTATCTATTAAAAGACAACCCTACCTCTGCGAAGCCTTTTGCTTGTCTGCAAAAAATACCTAGAGCCTTTGATGGGAATCGAACCCACAACCTCCCGACTGATAAACTAGCGTGCTACCAATCGGTCTATCGATGCACACTTGGTAAACCCTTTAAAAATTTTAAACAAAATTTAAAAATTTTATTATTTTTTCTGTATTTGCATGCAAAAAACCTAATTTTCGACACGAATTCGGCTTGGACGGGGTCCGTGAACAATCCCATTCGGTTCTCCAGTAAATTTGACCCCAATTTAAAACAAAAAAATTTCGGACAACCTACCCTTAAATCCCTATCTCTCCCTCCGGAGGCACTAATTGTCATATGTTGACACATTCTAATGTTTAGATGCAGTGCTTCCAAAGTATATGGGCCAAGATACCCTGAGTTCTCTGAAACCTGAGTCTAGAAGAAAAGGTCTGTGTTTTTTAAGGCCCGATCAGTGTCCAACTAACTGGTACTAAGGAAACCGGTATTCCGACAGAAAGTCGCCCATCACTGTGATCGGCTATTTGTGAGGTCCCTTTGGGGTACACATGGTGGCTGTTATTTGGACCAAGGTTTTGCAGGGATTGCGTAATTATCAATTGTTCAATTGTGCTGCTGCACTTTTAACAGAAGGCACTAATAGAGTGTCAGGAGTTTGATGGTTCCGAACCCCTAAGCAAGGGGTTAAAGAATGGTTATAGGCTGGCCATGTTCTACAAATTGGTACTCATTTCACAATATTCGTATTTTGCAATGGGGGCGCTGATCTACGCTATAATTGCAGGCAGTGGGTAGGGGTAACACGGCCAGGATCACATCTGTCTCTTTTTATATGTGCGTACACATATACAAATACCGGAAAATTTCCACAAATATTTTGACAATTCCCTCATTCGTCTGCAAAAGATATTGTATAAAGTATAAAAGCAGAGGGCCAAGAAGGAGCTTGGATATAATCTGGGACTTACGAATGGACTCAAGTAATATCCCGACAAGTTGCCGAACCAAGGTAAGACGATACTTGCAGACTGTGAAATAAAAGAGGCCTTGGATCACGGGCAAACACATATTATATAGAGATGCTATAAGCAAATGTTAGCAATTACCATAGACTCTGTGATGAGAAAGAATGTCGACATGTATCAGTCGCCAGTCTGAAATCACTACAGTCGAGAGTAAAAGTCTAGTGACAGCACAAGACTTAATGAAGGTATTCGCCCCCGGGGCACTTATTGTCATTACGGTTTATTCTCAAAGCTTTGATGCAGTGCTATCGGGGAAAATGGGGGCACCAGACGGTAATGTTCCTTGAACCTTAATCTGGAAGAACCCCACCATAATCCACGGTGGAACAGCATACGCCAGGGATGCGTGGACAAGAGGGTGCTTGGAAGTTAGTATACGAATTCTGGATACCAGTCGACCTCAAGTGTCAATGTAGACTTACCCATGCATAAGGAGCTCTGTGTGGGTGGACAACGTTTTCTCCAATAATGGCCTAGGAAGAATTCAGAAGGGATGGACAGGAACGCCTCAAAAGGGGTGAACAGGTTAATCTCTAAAGGTTCTCCTATGGTGTTGAACCGGGATATTTCGATAGGGATGGACAAGGAAGCCTCGTTAGAGGTGGAGAGGTTAATCCCTTTAGGAACTCCGGTTGCCACTGGCCACGGGTGGATATCGAAATAGAATGACAAAGAAACGTCGCAAGGGGTGGACTGGTCAGTCTATGAAGATACTCCTGCGGCTATGGAGGTAAATGTGGATGAATTGGACGCAAGCCTGTGGGCTTAGGCAAATCCTTTTCGGAAGCAGGCACCTCAAAACGTTCCTTCAACGTCGAGTCGGAGTCTCTACAGCTCATGCCTAAAAGTGAGTGGCAAGGCAGAAGAGGAGACGGGGAAAGGAAAGAAGCTGAGACGGCAGTGCACATTGTGTGTGAATCTCCAGCACTGGCTAGCATAAGACTCAGGACCACTGGTGGATGCCATGGGGGATCTGAGCCTTGAACAAATGCTAGCAATTACTAGAGATGAGAAAGAAGGCCAACAGTTACCAGTCGACAGTCTCAATCAAATCACTAAAGTCAAGATTAAGGGCTGGTTGTAGCACATGACTCAATGAAAGTAGGTTGTCTTAAATTACATTTCGGTTGCCTGTAATCATAGAGGACGGAAGGGGATCGAAAAGGGACCCATTACGGAAGTGATCTGCTTCGATATTCCCCCTACATTACATACAAGGTATTCGTAAACTTCCAGTCGGATATCAGAAATCATTGAGGAATGAAGTGAGTCGAAAAGGTACACATGAAGTTAGTGGTCACTTTGATATTTCCCCTACAAAAAAAAACAGATCGAAAAAATACTGCAATTCAATATCTGCAGACTTGTTTTAACTCTGCGCTTCACATTTACTTTTAATATTTTTACTCGTAGTCGCTCAGAAACCAACGAAAAATTAGAAGTTTTCATAGGCTTCAGTTATAAATAAAACTTCTAATTTTTCGTCTCAGCCGCTCAAAATTGCCGGTCATTCGTATATCCTAATATTTACACGATCACCGCTCTCAGAAATGTACTCCATGGCAACTAAGGAAGTTTTAGCTGTTGGCAGACCAAAATACGACATGTAACTTAATGTGTCTACCAATAGAAGTATATTTTTAATTAAAATATATAAAATGTTTTGGTTACACGAAAATTAACAATTCGCCCCAAAGTATACTTTAGATTTTGCGTTTTTCTCACCCTTCACATTAGACTTTAGCAAAAGACCATTTAACTGGTTTTTGAATAACTAATTTGAGCTCTTTTTTTATAGTTGCCAGTTTTGCTATTTTGCGTATTTAATTATTGACTTAACTCTGGTTTGTTTTTCTTGTTATTTTATGACTTAATCCCTTTAGCTAATTTAGGCAGGCTTTTATGATTTTAATTCCTTTAAGGCTTTTTTACCATTACTATGCATTTGTGTACTATTTTTGGTAGCTTTATTAAACGAATGTTTTATATTTATAGAGAATATGAAAAAAAAGGGGAATCTTTATTAAAAATGGTAAAATGGAGTAGTGTGTGTGTGTCATTCATTACTGTGGCCTGTAGTTTCTACTAATTAGTAAAACAAGGGGTTTATTAACCGTTAAGTACACCATCAGCTCCCACGTTGCCTCCTCATTACCAGCAACCACATCAACAAATGGCTCTACATTTGCCTTAGCAGCTCAGCAGCATCACATCCTACCATCTCATAATTTCTAGTAACTTGCATTTTACGAGCTCTAATTTGTTTCAGGCTTTGGCTGCAAAACGTTTGTTTTTTTTGTATTTTTGTTTTTTTTTTTGGTCATTTAATTTAACAAACGTTAAAACGGCCATCCCTTGGGTTGTAAATAGTTTTTGTTTATACAATAAAATCCTTTTTTTTTTTTGTATTTTGTGGTTAATTTGTAGAACAACAGAGTACAATTTTTTCTTCGTTTTGCTTAGAAAGGTTTCTAAGGTCCTAAAAGTAGGCAGCAAAGTTTTGTAAATTTTTGCAATGCTTAAGAGCTTTTAATTAATATTTTTTTTTGTATTGTTAAGCACAAGCTAATTCCAAAAAACTAAATTAATTAAGAGTGACAAAAAAGAAAAGTTTGTGTAGGTTTCACTCTTGTTGTGAAAAAACAAAATAAATAAAAAAAATCTGAAAAAACTTGAACATAAAGGGTAAACATGGTTTTAAAGGCTTAGAAATACAATACTCTTTACATTGTACAAGGTGGCGCAGATTAAATCAGCCAATTTTGCTTTTGAATAATTTCTTTACTAAAAAAATAAATTTTTTTTGAGTGATAAGAATCTTCATTTGCACCTTTCAAATCTTATCTCTTAATTGGAAAAGATGATATATGCTAAGTGGCAGACGCCAGTGCTGATACACATTTTTCTTAATTTTATCACATTTTCCATAACTTTCTAAAAGATTTCCGGTTTTCATTCCTGTCGAGTGTTCTCCTTAAGCGCTACGATGATTTGGAGCTTGTTGGCATAAATCCGCGTCTTCAAGTAGCCCCAAAGAAAGAAGACTGGGACGGTTAAAACAGGCGATCTTACTGGATATGCCAAATCGCCAAAATCAGGAGATTTCACGACCAGGAAATGCTTCCTTCACAATATACCTTGTGGTTCCTACTGTGTGTACACGGTTGCACAGTCTTATTGAAAACACATATTCATCAAGCCCCGAGGCTAAGAAGTCGTTTATCATGGCCTTGTAGCGTTCGCCAAACCATATTGCTGATGCCGTCCAAAAAGAATTCCGCCCAATCAATCCTGCCACGTAACACCACACCATATAATGGCTTTGAGTAAATGTAACGGCTTTTAGTGCATCACACGGGGGTATTTACTGTTTCGTTTATTAACATAACCGCTTAAATGAAAATGCGCCCCATCGCTCATGATGATTTACGAAATGGTCCTCTTGGTCGTTGAGATTGAGGATAGCTCTACAGCAATTCACACGCGGCTGACGGTCAGCAAGCAAAAAAATTAGACAAAATCATTCCACACACTTGCAGAGTATAGTTCACAACTGAACTAAAAGAAGTACCTTAAGCTTTCTAATTGCGTTGGTGACAGGTCATGGAATCTTCAAGTATTATCTAGCCAAGATGAAAATCGAACTAGATGCTACTTGCAGACTGTGCCTGGAAGAGGCTGAGACGGCAGCGCATATTGTGAGCGACAACCTGAAATCACTAAAGTCAAGATTAAAAGCTGGTTGTAGCACGTGACTCAATGAAAGTAGGTCTGTTGCCTGTAATCATAGAGGACGGAAAGTGTTCGAAAAGTGACCCATTATGGAAGTGGTCTGCTTCGATATTCCCTCTACATTAATATATATAATATTGTTTACAAACGTCAAAATTATGTGCAAAATTATAACATCCGTCGATAAATCATCCTATCAGCCTAATTTTTCGCCATCTTAAACATCTAACTGATCATTAGGCATCTAGCAAATGAGCCTAGATAATGATTTTGCATTGTGATACGGCGTGAAACTTAACGTGTATATCCTGGAAACCAATTTTAACTTTTATTGGAAAAAGGAACGTAAGGGCATAACAGGAAACGTATAGCGTTTGGACTTGCCAAAAAATGATAAACTGCGAACTGGAACCTAGAAAGGCAATGATGGAAATTAAATTCTTACAAAGGCTCTACTCCGTTGGAATGTAAAAGTAACAAGTACTTGTTACTTTTACTCACTTAGGGTACTCACTTGGAGTACCCTATCTTCACTCATCGTTACTTGTGTGCAATGTACAGACTTGAATTCCATGAAATGTTATAATGAGCTCCGTTTATTTTATTTTTTTTTTTTTTTTTGTAGCTCATGTAGTGCTGTAGTTTAAATTTTTAACAATTTAATTTTACTTTACTGATGCTCAAAAAGTAGACCTAAAAGTAGAACCAGGCAACACGGGGTATAAAAAAGCAAGTTTATTATATAAAATGTTTGTAAATTGATTTTTACTTCTTGTGAATTTTGGTTTTGCTTCACGTTTCACCAAATAAAATTAGACCAATTTAGCATTTAAGCGGATGTTCCTTTACTTAAACCCTCATCATTTCCGATTATTTACCAATTATCCTAATTTACAATAAATTTTTACTGCTGAAGGGTGAATTATTGATAAATAAAATAATACAAAAATAAAAAACGTTAAAAAAGTGAAATAAAAAGCCTCTTATAATTACACATACATACATAATTGCAAGGCTTTTCTTTATTACTCCCCCAAACTCTCCCCACTATCTTTTACATTATTAATGAACAAAAACTCCAACAACAATGAAAGTAAAAAAAATTTACAAGAGGGTGTTGCTCTTTCACATGAACATACTCATAATCTTTTGTTGTTGCTGCAGCAGTAATTGTTGTAGCATAATTTTGTTGTTTTTTTTTCTGAGCTTTTTATATCATAAAACATGATTTTGCATGATGCATTTTAATTACACTCATTATGCCGAGCTTTCATTTTTGAACTGCGGTTTTTGTTGCTTTCACTGTTAGTGAATTAATCAAAGTGTGTGTGTGCGTGTATATGTACGTATGTGTGTGTGCATGTGGTTGTGTGCAGATTATCTCACTAATGTGCCTTCTTTGGCTGCCAGAATGTTTGCTTGGCTGACTGAGTCTTCTATTTAATTTTTGCAAACATTTTTTTTAATAATGTTTGATTAAGAATTTATTATTAAAATTTCTTTTTTTTCTTATTCCTTGTTGTAACTTATAACTTTTAGTTATCAACTCATTGAGAATTTTGCAAGGATTTTATTAAATTTATATTTTTGTGTTTATAAAAAATATTCGTGATTTGTATTGTTTATAATTTATTAACATCGACTGTACTGGTTTTTTACTTTACCATATGTATTATAAGGTAAAGTATAGTAATGATGATAAAAACCGAGGTCGGGATTTCGACGGATTTATACGTTTTGAGGTCTCCTGAATCCATTTTGGCTATTTTCGTGATGATGTCTGTAGGTGGGTGGGTGGTTATGCCGCTATTGTGGAGTTTGTACAGGTCATACCGTTTGACATATCAAAGTTAACATCGACTGTACTAGTTTTTACTTTACCATACGTAGTATAAGGTAAAGTATAGTAATCATGAAAAAAATCAAGGTCAATATTTCGAAGCATTTATACGTTTTGAGGTCTCCTGAATCGATTTTCGTTATTTTCGCGATGATGTCTGTAGTTGGGTGGGTATGACACTATTTTTGTAGAGTTTGTACCGTTTGACGTGTCAAAATTAAATTTAGTATGTGCTTTAGTATGTGGAGATAAAGAGCTGTATAGTTTTTGGGCATAATCGGGAGGGGCAAGGGGCAGTTTCCTTATCCCCAAATTTTGTGAACGCTCTACAGGTCATATCGTATGATAATTAACACGAAATTTAGTACGTGCCTTTGGTATACGGAGATGAAGAGTTGTGTAAATTTTGGGCATAATCGGGAGGGAGACAGGGGTAGTTTCCTTACCCCCAAATTTTGTGAACGCTCTGCAGGTCATACCGTATGACATATCAAAATGAAATTCAGTATGTGCCTTTGGTATATGCAGATAAAGAGTTGTATAGATTTTGGGCATAATCGGGAGAGGCCAGGGGTAGTTTACTTACTCTCAAATTTTGTAAACACTCTACAGGTCATACCGTATGACATATTAAAACGAAATTTAGTATGTGCCTTTGGTATATGGTGATAAAGAGTTGTATTAATTTTGGTCATAGTCGGGAGGGGGCAAAGGGCAGTTTCCTTACCCCCAAATTTTGTGAACGCTCTACAGGTCATACCGTATGACATATTAACACGAAATTTACCGTATGACATATTAACACGAAATTAGTCATGTGAGATGAAGAGTTGTGTAAATTTTGGGCATAATCGGGAAGGGGCAAGGGATAGTTTACTTACTCCCAAATTTTGTAAACGCTCTACAGGTCATACCGTACGATATACCTTAATGAAATTCAGTATGTGCCTTTGGTATATGGATATGAAGAGCTGTATACATTTTAGGCATAATCGGGAAGGGGCAAGGGGTAGTTTACTTAACACCCCAAAGCGAAAATAATAAATTTTTCGATTCGAATATACTTTGAACTTTTATTCTTTATTTAATATATTCATAAAAAATATCTGTTTTCATTGGGTATGGTAAAGTTGAGTGTAGGCCACTACAGTTTTATTTTTTAAAGCAAGTGGAATTTTCTCATTATATTTCTACATATGCTATTTATGTACAATCTCCCTTGATGTCGCTTCAAATAAACATAGAAGCGATACTAAAAGGGTTCACGACGTAAATCTACATTAACTAGAATTTCTAGAAGAAGAGAAGAGTTTCTAAAATATTAAAATATAAATTAAATATAAAACTGAATTGTTTCTATAAATAAAACGCAAAATATTTCAGTCTTAATATAAATCGGCTTTTTATTTCAGTTTCTTAATTAAATACATTGATCTACTTCTTCAATAGAAAAGAAGTGGCTAAGGGAGCAGCAACTGGTGCGGCATGAACTACTGGAGCAGCAGCATAAGCAGCAGGGAAGGCAGCAGAGTGAGCAATATGATGGGCATTGTAGGTGGAGGCATAAGGAGCAACATAAGAGGCATGACCAACAACAGCAGGAGCAGCAGCATAAGTCAAGGGAGCAGAGTAAGCCAAGGGAGCAGCATAAGCAGCAGCTACAGGAGCAGTGTAAGCGAAAGGACCTACAACACCGGGCTTAGCAGCAGCAACAGCCAACAAAGCAAAGAAGCAGATAGCGTTCTAAAAATATAAAGATTTTATAAATAATTGTCTTGCAGAAAACAATATTTCCATCAATTAAAGGTTTTAATTAGATTTAGAATAAAATTTAATTAAATAATAAATTGACTCAATTATTTGTTGAATAAATGTTTTTTTTTTTTGATCCGTTTTAAACAAATAAATATTTCAATCAATTAAAAAATTAATTGAACTTTAATTTAAAACTATAATTAGTACAAAAAAAAATTTTTTTAAACTTACGAATTTGAACATGTTGATTGAGTTGAGTTGAGTTGATTGTTTGTTTGTTCGATTTGCTTCAATTAGTAATTGTTGATAAATTTTGAAAAGCATTTGGCTTTTATACTCTACTGAAGTTTTATTAATAAATTGAATTGCATTGAATTCCCCAAAACCAATAATAATTGTCGACAAGTGTAAACTAATTTGATGACTTATTTAAAATGTCAAGCACGTACGATGGCACCGTTGGTCTCACTTAATGAAGAGAGCCCTTGATCAATAATTTGGGTTTTGTAAAATTAAATTAAACTTTCAAGAACTGAATACAGTGTTATACATAAAAAAGAATTGGGATTTTAATTATTAAGAAGTGTTTGTTATTTAATAGCTTTCTGTTTTATAACGCTTAGGTTCCGTAATGGTAATCTATCAAACAAAATAGGTCAAGGTTGTTTTAATTTTCTCATTCTTTAAGAAATGTCATCATACTTTAAACATTTATTGTCTGTTTCAATTAAACTGATTTAGCTTAAGGCATTGCAAGTAAAATATTATAAAATGAAAGAAAACACTTTTCTTTTTTAATAAATGTAAGTTTTGAATAACACACCTTTGCACAGTGGTTTAAAATCTTTCAATTTTGGAAATAATTCGTTAGCTCATGAAACACTGAAGATATCTTAAGGACATTTTACAGAGGTAAAGCAGTTATGTTTTCGAGTGGAGTGGACAGTGGGTTTTTTTGGAAATGTTACCAAAAATTTATTTATAAATTAAATGTTAAGATTTATAAAATTTAGATAATCGTTGAAAATATCTAAAAAAAAAATTTAATTTTTTTTCCTTTTTTTTGTAAAATTTTAAATTTCGTGTGAAATTTATAATTTTTTATGAAATTTAGGTTTTTGATACATTTTTAAGGTTTTTTGTTTGAAAATAATCAAAAAAGGCCTCTTGTTATACCCTTCACCACAAGTGGAAAGGGTATACATACATACATATATGTATGTTTTCCATTCCATGTGTGTAATTTTTAATAATCTGCTGCTGCTGCTGAGGTTGCTCCTCTTTTGCTCTTTTTGATGCTTTATTCTGACCATTCTATCGCAATATAGATTGCAGGAAAGTCCTAACTTTTTCGATAAAAATTTTACAAAAAAATTTTCGATAAAATTATTACAAAAAAGTCTCGATAAAATTAAGAAAAAATCTATTATATTTTTACAAAAATATTTACTTTCAAAAATATAAATTTATTTATAATCAAACTTAAGTTCGTTTTTATTCTCTCTAAGAAAGAATTAATTAAATTACAAATTAGGTGATAATATTAAAGAAAAATTCATTGCTAACCGAAGGTTCGCTGAAGGAACAACAAAATATAGGTGGTAAATATTAAAGTAAAAATATTCAACAAGAGGGAAGCTTAAGGTAGTGGTAGACTTCGTTCTCACCAACTGACGATTGATAATTGAATTCAATTTTTCTCGTATTCCTTTATCTGGGTTTGGTTGGTTAAATAGATGATGCTTACAACTAAAAAAAAAACACTACCCTAAGTAGATTAGATTAGATACAAGTAGTGCTGATGACGGACGTGGCTGTCTAGAAAATGTGCATTCCACTCGTTGCTGGTGTCTAAAAATTAAATTTTCCCAATTTTTCTTTAATATTATCACCTAATTTGTAATTTAATTAATTCTTTCTTAGAGAGAATAAAAACGAACTTAAGCTTGATTATAAATTTCATTGTATGTAATACGTAAAACAGTTCGACTAATAATAATTAAAATTTTCAAAATTAAAAATCGCAGAGCACCGCGCAATCTTGTTTACTCAACAGAGTTTGGTTTGATACTAGATTAGTGTTAACTAAAAACGAATGTTGGAAGTAAAACAAATAAACAAAAAGTAACTTCATTGCTAACCGAAGGTTCGCTGAAGGAACAACAAAATATAGGTGGTAAATATTAAAGTAAAAATATTCAACAAGAGGGAAGCTTAAGGTAGTGGTAGACTTCGTTCTCACCAATTGACGATTGATAATTGAATACAAGTTTTCTCGTATTCCTTTATCTGGGTTTGGTTGGTTTAATAGATGATGCTTACAACTAAAACACTACCCTATAGTAGATTAGATACAAGTAGTGCTGATGACGGACGTGGCTGTCTAGAAAATGTGCATTCCACTCGTGCTGGTGTCTAAAAATTAAATTTTCCCAATTTTTCTTTTAATATTATCACCTAATTTGTAATTTAATTAATTCTTTCTTAGAGAGAATAAAAACGAACTTAAGCTTGATTATAAATTTCATTGTATATTTCTATAGAATTTTTAGAAAAAATTTTCTCCAGAATTTTTACAAAAAATTTTCTCCAGAATTTTTACAAAAAATTTTCTACAGAATTTTTACAAAAAATTTTCTACAGAATTTTTACAAAAAAAATTTCTATAGAATTTTTACAAAAAATTTTCTATAGAATTTTTACAAAAAATTTTCTATAGAATTTTTACAAAAAATTTTCTACAGAATTTTTACAAAAAATTTTCTACAGAATTTTTACAAAAAAATTTTTACAGAATTTTTACAAAAAATTTTCTATAGAATTTTTAGAAAAAAAAATTTCTATAAAATTTTTACAAAAAAATTTCTATAAAATTTTTACAAAAAAAATTTCTATAAAATTTTTACAAAAAATTTTCAATAAAATTTTTGCAAAAAAATTTGGATATAATTTTTGCAAAAAATTTGGATAAAATTTTTACAAAATTTTTCTAAAAAATTTTAGATGAAATTTTACACAAAATTTTCGATTAAATTTTTCACAAAATATTTTAAATCACATTTTTAAAAAATATTTTTGATTTAATTTTTATAAAAAACAAAAAATTTTCTATATCTTTATATTATATTTGTAAAAATGAAGTTGAAAATCATAAAATCATAAGAACCAAATGTATATTATTGTGAAATTGGAAAACATAACAGACTAAGGGAATATTTAACATTACTATGGTAAATGGTATATAAGATGCGGCATGGATCTTACTTGTGTTTTATTACAGTATTTTATTTTGTGTTTTATTACAATTTTATTCACTTATATTAACCTGATAATTTAGTTCTATTTAAATAACACTTTTTACATTAAATAAATAAAAAGGTAGCAATTACACTTATTTCTTTTAAAACTAATACTTGTAACCTTGTTACTACTGCCTTAAAAAATGCCATCATGTCTGGAATATTTAATTCAAAAAAAATCCCAAATACTCAAATACTGCACTAAAATATATAAAAGGCATTTATTGCTTCTACAACATCAACAATCACTTATTGTACGACAAAACCTCAACACAAACTCAACCAAAAAAATGTTCAAATTCGTAAGTTGTTAAACAAAAAAATAAACCGGCCTCAAATTTAATATATTTTTTTTTTTCATTTTCTAGATTGCTGTTTGGTTCTTTGCTTTGTTGGCTGTTGCTGCTGCTAAACCCGGTGTTGTAGCTCCTTTGGCTTACACTGCTCCAGTAGCTGCTGCTTATGCTGCTCCCTTCACTTACTCTGCTCCCTTGAGTTATGCTGCTGCTCCTGCTGCCGCTGTAGTTGGTCATGCCTCTTATGTTGCTCCTTATGCCTCCAGCTATAATGCCCATCATATCGCTCACTCTGCTGCCTTCCCTGCTGCCTATGCTGCTGCTCCAGTAGTTCATGCCGCTGCTCCAGTAGTTAGTGCAGCTTATACTGCACCTTTTGCCACCCCCTTTGCCGCACCAGTTTTATTGAAGAAATAGATCAGATAAATGAATTTAACCAGATGGAAAAATTGTGATAGACTTAAAATGTTGTTATTTTTTTTTTTCTAATTAAAAACTAAAAGTTGTATTTTAGTTTAAAAAAAATTTAGTTTGAAAAATCAGTTTAAAATAAAATAAATGCTTTAAGAAAATTGAGAACTATTATTATTTTTTTAACGAAGACGTCTTATAATTTTTTTGAAATTTATGCAAGATTAAGATTATTTAAAGTAGGGATGAAACAATGCCACTAGATTAACGAATTATCGTTATCGATAACCATTGCGTGGGAAGGCCATTATGGCCAGACATGCTGTTGCCCCCAGAATTTTTGAAAATTGTACTATATTTTTGTTTTCATAATACAATTTTCCAATAAAAGTAGTTTTGCCCCCCTAGAAAATATGTCCTCCTACGCCAATGTCGATAACTACTCGATATCGAATAAATGTATCGGCTAAATGTATGTGATTAAAGCACAGAAAAACAGCAGTAAATATTTACATGGCTCAAAGTAAGTACGTTGGAGTCAGTGTGTAATATTTCTTATCCCTTTTAAATTTTAAAAAATAACTTTGTTCGTGTCTTAACGTTCGAAAAAATGTGTTTCTGCATAATTCTCTACCTCACTCTGAGTTGTTCTAAGTTTGTTAGATTTAGATGGGCGACTCTCTGTGGTGCTAATGGCTGCCGTGGTACCAGATGTATACAGATTTAATCTCCCAGATTCAGGTTCCAGAAGCTCCGACCCACATAGGGGCATTTTGGCAATCTAGCCAGACATTACTTTTTTTTAGACTATAATGGCTCTGAACATTATTTGAGTGCCCCTAGATTAATAAACCTTGGCAGAAAAATCTCTTTTGGTCATAGGTTATTAAAGCTACAAAATAAGAAATACCGGACAAAGGAGAAAAAAGTTCCCCTTAGAAGAACCAATCCTTTCTCTGAAAAATAAATTTTTTTTTCAAGTTTTCTCCTACTTTTGTTCAGCAAATGCAACTTTTATAGTCAGCGAATGTTCCAAAACCTTAACTTAGACCCAGGAGAATCAAAAAATTCCATTTTTCGCCCCACCCCCTTTTGTAGGAAGTGACATAAAATATTATTTGCAAAAACAATGTAATTATTAAAAGAACTAGATTACATACGCCTTAATACCATATAAATAAAATTTTTAAGTTTAAATCCCAGCCCCCGAAACGGCCATGTGATTTTTTTAATTTTTTTTTTTTTTTTGTTGCTAAATTTCAAAATATATTAATTTTCAAGCTTTTATGTCGAAGAGAAGAATATTAATAAAAGTCATTTTTGTAATTTATTACCTTATAATTAATTTATCTGAAAATAATTAAATTATTCATAACTAGCTGTACCCGCAACTTCTTCAGCATACTTATTTTACTTTGAAAGTAATCCACTTTGAGACTATTACTTTTATAGTTTTTCAGATATGGTTTAATAAGTTTATATAAAGGTACCCATCCCTGGGTAATTACTCAGAAATATAGTAATAAAATTACTCAGAAACATATAAAAAAAAATATAAATTGTTTGAAATTACAAAATTATTGTAGATTACTGTAAATAGTGTTTTAAATTACTCACTGACAAAAATAAAAGTTGCTGCCAAGTTTGCAGCACCATTGAATCGGTAAAATTGCGTACTTTCACTATTTGCTCTCTCTCTCTCTCTCTTTCTTGGTAATGAGATATTTTTTGCAAGAAAAAAATATCCTATATTTGAACCACGATACTAAGGTACCCCGCCATAAATTTTTTATTAAAATTTATCCAGTAAATTTGAGGTGATGCGAACACAAACAGACAGAGAGGCAGAAAATCACAGTTTTATTATACATACTCGTATGTATAGATATTAACTTATTTATATTAGTAGCAAAAAATTTTATTTAAAATAATCAAAAATAATTTATCTAAAACAACTTAGAAACCAAAAACATTTAATGACCTCCTCGTATCTATCCATGCAAGATGAGCCAAAACAGAAAAAGGTGAAATTTGGAAGAAAAAAATCGCAAAAAAAATGGCGCAAAGACCCGCAACGTTTTTTTCTACGGTCAAAGAGTAGAGATGGCAAATTTTATAGTAATATATAACATTTTTAGAATTGCGATGTCACTCACTCTAAAAAAACATTTCACTTTTCTTTTGACAAAAAGGGACCAAAAATTATTTTTTTTAATTTCGAACGAAATTTTTTATATAAAAATTTAAAATAAAATTTTTTTTTAATTAATATAAGCTGTTAATATAGCCTTTCACAGAAAAAAAATTCAATACAAAATCTTTATTCGTTTAGCCACAAAAAAATATATTGCAAACCTCTCAAAATCGTATAAAGTTAATAAAAACGCATGCGATTTACTCAACTTTCCTGTGTCCCAAAACGACAAATCTCAAGCAAAAACCGTGAAAATTCACTATACCATGCAGAGGTTTGTTGTTTATAGATCTGCGTACTTAAATTTTTATATTTCTTAAATTTAATTGTTGGCCTAATGTCCGGCTAGATTGGTAAAATACCCCTCTGTGCGGCGTCTGGTGCATTAGAATGAATCCATTTTAACCCAAATCAGTGGAGTTTTCCAGGTGCGCCAACGAGCGCCAAAGAAATCCAAAAGAAAAGGCTCTTCCATAATGACTGGTGTTTAATCACCATCTCTACGTACTGCTATCATATGCAGCAAATTTAACCAACCAATCGATATTTGACCATAAATCTTAAATACATCAGATATCGAGAAAACGATATATCATGTATTTATCGAAAAATCTTGCAAATAAGTTAAATTAAAACCAGTATAACAAGTGTATTAAGATTCGGCTTTACCGAATTGCATTAAAATTCGGATGTACCGAATCTTAATATACTTCGCCCTAGTGATATTAAATATCACCAAACTGTAAAAGTTATTTTTTTTTGCAAAATATAAATCTTTTAGCGAACTTTTCAATTATTGATAGTACTAACCTTTTTTTTCAAAATTTTCTGTTTTTAATGAAATTTAATTTTTTTTTATCGAAATTATTGAGGAAAAAAATTTTTTGTGTGAAATTTTGGTGATATTTCGATTACTTAGTGATATTCTGTTTTGTTTTGTGTTGTAATCTACAGTTTTTTTTCTTCTGATTTGCTATAAAACAAAGCAAAAAAACAATAATAACAAAAATAACAACAAAAAATGGGAAAAATGCTAGAAAAATAGAGGCGCTCGCATTTTTTTTAACCATATATCTACCATTTATAGACCGATTTAAATGAGTTTCAATAACAAATTGCTCGAAAATATATTTAATAGACTGGTATACTAAGAATTTTCACATGTTATCTAGGATACTCAAAAAATCCAATTCAACACGAACATGAATGAACAAAACGACATCGCTTAATCGGGTTTTCAGCCTATAAGGATCCAATATATAAAAAATTAATATTGTAGAAATTACAGAAATTCCACCTGTAGTAAAGGGTATGAAAATCACTTTTTCACTATTTTTTTTTTTTCATAATTTATTTATTGTATCTTCAATATTTTTGAACTAACAATAATTACTCGTATCTTAAGTCTAAAATAAAAGTCAGCCAGTGCTAGACAAAAATAATGTTTGTTTCACGGATTTTGAAATCATATGCGGTTCATCCCTCTAATGTACGGCCAAGAAAAGCAGTATCTCTTCTATTTAGTCCAATGTAACCAGGTTCATTCAGTATGTTACGCGCCAAAGGCTTTGGATGAGATTCAAGCCTCTTTAGATATGTGACTGCATGTTTCGCTATTTCTGCTTTAATTGATGGTATGTTTAGGTCTTTGTGGATGTTCGAATTTTTTATATACCAGGGAGCAGATGTAATAATACGTAAAATCTTATTTTGGCGCCTTTGAATGTTTTCTACATTGCTAGCTGAGGCAGTGCCCCATAACTGAATCCCATAACACCAAATTGGTTTGAGGATCGACTTGTACAGCAGAAGTTTACAATCTAAGCTCAGGGTGGAGTTTCTGCCAATAAGCCAATTTAGTTGTACTGCTTTTAGTTTCATTTGTGTTAACTTAAAAAAAAATGTGGCTTTTCCAAGTAAGGCGACGGTCAAGATGTATACCCAGGTATTTAACGTCTGAAAGCTGTGGTATCATTTGGTTATTTATGCGAATAGGAGGGCATGAGTCCCTACGCAGTGTGAAAGTTATGTGAGTGCATTTTTGTTCATTCACTTTTATTCTCCATTTTTCTAGCCATTTTTCCAAATTGAGTCTTGTAAAAGTTGTGATGCTTCTTGGGCACTTTCATGAATATTTAAAAAAGCTGTGTCATCTGCAAAATTTGATGCGTGGACTAGGGTGCTAATTGGCATATCTGATGTGTACAGTAAATATAAAACTGGTCCCAAAATACTACCTTGGGGAACTCCAGCTCCAATGAGCTGTGGCGAGCTTAAAAAGTCACCTTCTTTTAGTAAAAACTTGCGATTTGTTAAATAATCTTTTAAGAGCTTATACAAGTTTTCGGGCAAGTTCAGCTTTAAAAGCGCAGAACAGTATTTTTTTTCTTCAAAGGTCGTTTTAATTACATTTACTAATCTGTGTGTTTGTTGGATCGTACTATATTGATTTCTGAAGCCAAATTGATGGTTCGGATGGTTCACTATAATCGTTGAAATATAATTGACAAAAATTTAAGTAAAAAATAATAATTGAAATCTCTATAGTAAAAACTATGTAACATTAGGCATTGGCGAATAAAGCGTGCTTGGTTGTTCCGTAAATCCCAAACATTTCTACACATTATTTAACAAGCTGGCATTGTGCATCATTATCAGCAATAAACAAATAACCTTTCTTAAAAAAAAAAAAAACAACCTTTAAATAAACCACAAAAATGCTTAAAATAGCTTCATGTGCGGCATAATTAATGAAGCAAAGTGCTTTTTTAATCAATATATAAAAGACATTACCACCGACATTATCAATAACAATAAGACATTGTCATCCAAACAATCAGCAATCAAACTTAATTGAAATGTTCAGATTCGTAAGTTATCAATAAAATGTATTTTAATTTATCTTTCATTCGACACTAATGAAATTAATTTTATTTTTAGATTGCTTTTACCCTTTTTGCTTTATTGGCTGCTGCTGATGCTAAGCCTGGCTTAGTAGCTCCTTTAGCTTACTCTGTTCCCTTGACTTATGCTGCTGCTCCTGCTACTGCCGCTGTTGTTGGTCATGCCTCCTATGTTGCTCCCTACGCCTCCAGCTATAATGCCCATCAAATCGCTCACTCTGCTGCCTTCCCTGCCGCTTATGCTGCTACCCCAGTAGTTCATGCTGCTGCTCCAATTGTGAGGGCTGCTTATGCTGCTCCTCTTGCTAACCCCTTTGCCGCACCAGTTTTACTGAAAAAGTAAATAAAATAATTGATTTGGAATAAATTAATAAAAATGTGATAAACTATTTATTTATTGTGTATGTATAAGTAGGGCATTCCGTATATAATTTCTACAATACTCATTTCCGACCCCATAAAGTATATATATACATATATAGGATCCTTATACATAGCAAAGTTTATTAAGCGATGTCTGTCCGTCTATCCGAGTTGATGTTGAAATGTTATTTGCCAAGGCACCAGACGAGGTACAGAAGATTTAAGCCCACCAATCTACCAGGCATAGTTTCGAAAATTTGGGATTGCAATTCCGCAACATCAGACGATTCTGCGATTCGAGGCTGTGAGCAAAAAACCACGCCAACCTATATTATTTCCCGTTGTTTTTTTTTCGGTGGTAATGATTTCCTTTTTTTTGTGTTTAATAAATATAAGAACGCGACAAGTAGATCGCAAGGAGTGCATACAGATCACGCGGCATCAATAACCCCCTGCGAGGGGCGATTTACTGATAAGGTTTTTCTTCTTTGATTTTTATTAAAGGCCTTTATGGAAAGAAATACACATAGAGGTAGGCAATAGACCCACAGGGTGCCCACTGGTAACCAGGAGCAGTCAAAAGACACAATGGGGGGTCAATATAATTTTTTTGCTTTTGTCTGACAATTTTAATGCAATATACTTAGATTGCAGGAAGTTTCTATTTTTTACAAAAAAGTTCCCAAAAAATTTTAAACATAAATATTCAAAAAAAAAAAATTTGGAAGAAATTTTAAAAAAAATTTTTCCAAAAAAATGAAAAAAAAAATTTTTAAATATTTACCAAAAACCTTTTTCCCAAAATTTTTTTAAAAAAAAAAATTATCAAAAAATTTTCCACAATATTTTTACAAAATATTTTCTATAAAACTGTTCTTATAAATTTTTAAAACAATTTTGCAATTATATTTTAACAACGATTTTCTAAAAAATTTTTGCAAAAGATTTTCAATAAAATTTTATTAAAATTTTTACAAAAAATTTTCAATCAATTAAAAAATTTTACACAAAATTTTCAAAAAAATGTTCTATAACATTACAACAAATATTTTCTATACAATTTTTACAAAAAAAAAAATTGTATTTTTCAAGACTCTTTTGAGGCCCCCTTTAACTTTATTTTTTTTTTTTTTGGTTTAAAGATGCTTTTAAAAGTTTAAAGTTACTGCTTGTTCAAAAGATCGTCAATATAATGTCTATGTCTAAGTTTTTTAAAATTTTTATACTTTTTATTATAGTGAGCAAAGTATTAAGTCAAAAGTCTGCCTACAACGTTTACAACATAAAAACAAATTCGTTACCATCGGTTATTCTAGGGACCTCCCTTTAGTTTTTTTTTTTTGTATAATCTCTACTATAAACATTCTAAAACGAAGTCTGTGTAAATTTTAAAGTGTCTACCAAAAGGTCATATATTTAAAATTCCATCGCTTTTAAAACACCCTTTAATTTTTAGCTTAATGCTTGTATCTCAAACAATTTAACATAATCTGTATAAATTTCAAGTGTCTGCCTATTACGATTCAAAAAATAAGCCTATATACTGTAAAATCACGTCACTATCCGAACACCCTTTAACTTTAGTAATATACTTTTATTATAATTCCTATATACATGTAGGAAGAATATCGCGAAGCAGACCGCTTATTTAATTGGTCTCTTTTCAATACTCTTCCGTCCTCACTAATTATAGGCAACCGATTTGTAATTTACAGTCACCTTACATTCGTTGAGTCTGGTGCTACCACCAGCCTTTGACTTAAGTGATTTCAGACTGTCGATTGGTAACTCTCGGATTTCTTCTCATCACGGAGGCTCTAGTAATTGCTAGCATTTGTTCAAGGCTTAGATTCCCCATTGTAAGTTGCTGTCCGTAGCCCTAAGTCTTATGCTAGTCATATATAACTAGCTAGCGATATAACTGAAAATTACGTCACTATCGGGACAACCTTATATTTGTAATTTAATTTTTATATTCGCTAATATAGCGAACATATTTTTAAGTTTTTCCTTGTAAACTTTTCAAGTGTCTGCCTGTTACGGTTCAAAAAATAAGATTATATACTTGAAAATCCCGGCACTATCGGAATACCCTTTAATTTTTAGTATTTGGTCAAGTAATACAATCAAGTAATAGCCTAAAAATAGTCTCATCTATGAACTACCGAGAGTCGACAAATATTTGTGCATAGGAAGCCAAAATTTTCAAATAGCAAATAGCCATCACTTCAACAAAATAGTTGTTTATAACTAATCATTTCGAAAAGAATCCTATATCAAGCACAAAATACTTATTTCCAGGTATGGTCCTTCGAGCTCTAAATTCTTAGTTGTATAGAAAATGGGTTTCCCTAAATATTACTAAACAAATAAATGTTTTGTTCTAACTCAAATTATCGAGCATAATAACGAAGACCTTCACATCGTTGTAAAAAAAAAAGTCTTTGGGGGGAATTGAACCCAAAAATCTCAATGGAAGCTGAAATTTTGATTTAACTATAAATTTTCGGTTTTCTGGAGATTATTTTTAGTTAAATTGTGATTTTTTTCGGAGAAATCTCGACACTTTCTAAGTGCACAGGGTATCTATACCTATGCTGGCAATAATGACTACCCCATAGGTCACATAATTTGAGGTATGTCGCCTTATCTTTTAAACCATTTTACACAGGCATAGAAATTTACACAGAGTCTAAATTACTATGTCCGCAATAACAAAGAGTATAAAAAATTTAAAGGGTACCCCTTATGGGTGATGTTATTTAATGTATCGCGTTTTTGTCTTTTATATCGTTATAGATAGACATTTGAAATTTACATAGAGGGCGTTTCATCAGGTTTGCTATAACAACAAGTATAAAAAATAATATTGAAAATTATAGAGTGTCCCCATAGCTGAGTTAAATTGACGTATTCAGTCTTATCTTTCAAACAGTTATACATCTATAAGTCGTAAGTGAAAATTTACACAGAGTGTATATTGTTATGTGCGCTAAACCAGCAATTATTAAAAGGGTAACTCCATAAAACACGAAATATTGAACAGTAAATAAAAAACTAAAGGGTGGCACATATGTATAAGAGGTGATTTTCTATCACAACAGACTGACTCTTGAAATTTACACATAGTGTGTTTAGTTCGTTCGCTATAGCGGATAAAGTATAAAAAATAAAATGGAAAATTAAAGGGTGTCCCCATATAAGAAGTGATTTTGATGCTTAAAGATTAATCTCTTTTAAAATTTTAGTTGAGACTAGCTGCGCCCACACACGTTGTGTGCATCGTGACAATATTTTGTTTAATTTTGTTTTGAAAGTAATCCACTCCAAATTTTAAGACTCTTAACTTTTACAGTGCGTCACATATACGTATTTTCTTTATCCCCATCCCATCCCTGGATAAAATTCTAAAAATTGTATAAAATTCTTAAAATTATTATTATTAATTAGACAGACAGGAAATGAGTAACTCATTAATTTAAAACAGCGCCATCTGTTGAGCAACATTGCTTTATAAATACTGTTTTCAAAAATAAAGTATGCAGTACCTTTGAATCGGAAAAAAATCGACGTACTTTCACTACGTTTTCTTTACTTTCTCTTGGAAAGAGGTTATTTTTGCGGAGAAAAAGTATCCTTTATTGGAATCAAGATACTAAGGTACCTCCTCACAAAATTTTGTTAAAATACATCCAATAGTTTTTATGTGATGCGAACACAAAAAAAGAAAGATAGACAGACAGACAGAAAATGAGTTACTATTTTATTATATGTAATAGATTAGATGCCCGTGGGTCTGTTTTGAAATAAAAAACGATCAATTTTTTCAGTCTATAACAAAGTTTTATTTAAATAATTCACTTCTCTGATCTACTTCTTTAACAAAACTGATGAGACGTAAGGGGAGGCAACAGGAGCAGCATAAGCCGCATTCACAACAGGAGCTGCAGCATAAGCAGCAGGGGCAGCATGAACTACTGGTGCAGCAGCAGAGTAAACAGCTGGGAATGCAGCAGCAGAGTAAGCGGCAGGGAAGGCAGCAGTGTAAGCGGCAGGGTAGGCAGCAGAGTGAGCGATATGATGGGAATTGTAGCTGGAGGCATAAGGAGCAACATAGGAGGCATGACCGACAACAGCAGCAGCAGGAGCAGCAGCGTAAGTCAAAGGAGCAGAGTAAGCCACAGGAGCTACTAAACCAGGCTTTGCGACGGCAACAGCCAATAAAGCGAAGAAGCAAACAGCGATCTAAGACAAGGAGAAGTGTTTTGTTTAAACTTTTTTTTAATATTTTTATTTTTTAACTTACGAATTGATTCATTTTTTTTTTTTTTTTTTTTAATTTAAGGGTTTGATTAACAAATGCAAACTGTTAATGTTTTCGAAAATGCTAAAGTCTTTTATAGTGAAATTAAAAAAAATTATATTTTTTGGAAATTTTTGCAGATATTTGCACTTTGATTATAATGCTGGACATGCAGTTAAAATATTCAACTAGACGGTATAATTGAGCAAATGTTTAGACAAATATTTGCATAAAGTTGTGCGTGCAGCAAAAACCAGCTGCAAATACAAACAAATAGTGGTCGTCGATAGGAATATTTAAGTGTACGTGTATGTACATATATGCCGAGTATGTGATACAATGATAAGTGATAATATTAAGCTGAAACTAGAAATAAAATTCATTCAATGTATACATTTGACCTTGAAATGTTTTAGACTTTTATTTTTAGTCAAGGGGGAATTTACTTAAAACTAAGATTTTAAAAATATTTTTATATAAAAAACTTTGTATAAAAACTTTGTCATTGTCTTTGTAGACATCTTCGAAATTCACAATTCGAAATTCTTTTCGACAACGCCACCGACTTGTAGTTGGTGTTCTAAAGGGTGGTTTAATTTTAAAGGTCGATGTGGATTTTGAATAAAACACAAATTATTTAGGAAATTATTGTCATTTATTTTTATTTTGATATATGGTGTGACGCCGCAACCTCCGATGCTCCAAATTTTCGATGACGCTGAGGCATAATTAAGGTTCTATGCCGTTAATGTGCCGAATTATCTCATACTTTAGCTCTTAAATTGTTACCGGCTTATCGACCTACACCATTTCTTTCAAATAACCCCAAAGAAAGAAATCCAACGGTGTCAAATCACATGATCTTGGCGGCCAATTGTCATCGCCACCACGTGAGATAATTGAATTTGTCGCGCAAAAGAGCCATTGTTTCGTTAGCTGTGTGGGAAGTGGTACCGTCCTGTTGAAACCACATATCGTCTACATCCATATATTCCAATTAGGGCCATAAAAAGTTCGTTATCATCTCACCATAGCGAACACCATTCACAGTAACTGCCTGATCGGACTCATTTTGGAAAAAATACAGCCTTATGATGCCGCCAGCCCATAAACTGCACCAAACAGTCACTCTTTGTGGGTGCATTGGTTTTTCGACAATTACTCTTGGATTATCATTCGCCCAAGTGCTGCAATTCTGCTTATTGACGAATCCACTGAGGTGAAAATTTGCCTCATCACTGATCAAGAGGCTTTAGTTCTTGAGTCAATTGCACCTTAAAAGCAACTCTTTATGCATAATGTTCATCAACGACGAGCGTAAGAAGTCCAATTATTTATTGGGCATGAAGACGTTGAAGTGAACGGCTCTTCAGCCACACTATCGCGAACAGCAGCAATATTTTCTGCAGTACGAGCTGTACGAGCATGCACTGGTCTTTTCACATCTTCTACAAATCCGGTTTGCTCAATTTTTTGCACCATTTTTCCGACTGTACGCACATTTGGACGATTAAATTGACCAAAAAAATCACGATGTACACGATATACATTTTAATTTGAACGCCCATTTATATAATAAGTCTGAATAACTTTAACGAGTTTCTCGTTTATCTTTCCATGGTTCAAGTTGAGTTAGTCTTAAATTGAGAAATGTCAAATTAAATGCAGAAAGAAACTTGTCGTTTAGGTGTGGTTTATATTCAACATCGGCCCTTAAAATTGAAACACCCGTTAAAAATCAGTATTCAGTAGTCACTCTATTTTAAGAGCAATAAGGCTCGTCTTCAATTTTCTTTCTTTAAGGGTTTTACTTCTTAATCCAGTATTGATTATTTGTAAAACTATTACCAACTGTTACATCTTGCAGTGTTTTGTTGTTTTTATTGATCCCATGAGTTTGTACTGTTCCAAATTTTGAAATAGTAATAGCTCTTGGTGGAAAATTTTGATGGAGTACCATAAAAACTCAAAGGAAATCTAGCATATTTTTAATTACTTAACTGAAATATTATTTTCTGTGCGGTACTTTGAGTTGAGTGTCTGAAAAATTACACTTTAGATTTGATTGAATTGGTGGAGTGACACAAAAACTCTTAGGAAAAAGCATGGAGATTGTGTAACTCTCGGAGTATGTTTGAGGAATTGTTTCTAAATATTTCTAGCAGTGAGTTTTAAATTTTCCTACAAACTGTAATTAAAAATAAATTATAAGGACATACTATCGTGTTTGTTTGTCTGTAAACAAACACCTCAGAAGAGCTTTTAAAATGCTGTAAGACTCTTACAGCATTTTAAAAACAGTAAGAGGTCATTCAAGGTGACCCAAAATATGTTCGGCATATGTTTTTAATGAAACAGTTGATGATTGAAAATGTGGCTGAACAAACAGAACAAAAGACTCGTAAGTGATTTTAGAACGAAAAGTATGCTGATCTGTCTAAGTGCCTGTTGTCTATTAGCATGTCTTTGTGTTGACTTCAATTAGAATCCAATTTTTAATTAAAATTAATCGATATTTATGCAGAAGCATACACTTGTAAATATAAATATGCATCTAGGCATGTAACATAAGTACGTGCATACAACTATATGCTTTCAATTATGCATTTATGCACTTACGTGTTTTTTGTTGTTGTGTTGTTGTTGTAATAAATACAAACATAATTGCATGCATTTATGAATGTTTAGTTTGCGAAAGAGTTAGTGATTGATTAAAATCTATAAATGACTTTTCTGAAGTGCAACTTGAAATGCATGAATGATTAGAAAACAAATATTGAATGCAACGTTGCATTAACACTTGAACAACAACGCACTAATTAGAAAAAAAAAATAAATAATATTTTTCTTCTTTATCAACTAGAAATTAAAATTATTTAGAAAAAAAAACGCACTTTATAAAAAAAATAATTAAAAAGTCTTAAAGCCTTTTGCACAATAAGAACTTTAAATCAATCAAAAGCTTGAAAGAAGTTTTTTTATATAAATTTATTTTCAAGTTTCTATTTTTAAATTAATGCAAGCTACTATAATATACATATCTACAACAGAGTGCCCCGGTAGGCTAGTGGGTAGTGTACCAGCTTATCAGTATGGGGTTGTGGGTATTTCACTACAACGGGTGAAAGTCTTCGTTACTATGCTCGATAATTTAAGATAGAATATAATTTGTAATTGTATTGTAATATTTTATAAATAAATAAGTAACTAAATAAAAAAATAAATAAAATATATAATATAAATAAAATAAATACAATACATAAAATAAATAATATAAATAAAATAAATAAATTAAATAAAATAAATTATTAAATATAATAAAATAAAATAACATAAAATAAAAAAAAAAATGCATAAAGCAATTTATTTAAATAACATAAATAAAATAAATAAAAAAAATAAATAAATAGAATAAATAAAAAAATAAATAAAATAAATAAATAAAATAAAATATAATAAATAAAATAACATAAATATAATACATAAAATAAATAATATAAATAAAATAAAATAAAATAAATAAAATAAATAAATAAAATAACACAAATAAAATATATAAAATAAATAAAATAAATAAAACAAAATAAAATAAAATAAAATAAATAAAATAAATAAAATAAAATAAATTATTAAATATAATAAAATAAAATAACATAAAATAAAAAAAATGCATAAAGCAATTTATTTAAATAACATAAATAAAATAAATAAAATAAATAAATAGAATAAATAAAATAACATAAATAAAATACATAAAATAAATAATATAAATAAAATAAAATAAATAAAATAAATAAATAAAATAACACAAATAAAATATATAAAATAAATAAAATAAATAAAACAAAATAAAATAAAATAAAATAAATAAAATAAATAAAATAAAATAAATAAAATAAATAAAATAAATAAAATAAATAAAATAAATAAAATAAATAAAATAAATAAAATAAATAAAATAAATAAAATAAATAAATAAAATAAATAAAATTAATTAAATAAATAAAATAACTAAAACAAATAAAATAAATAAAATAAATAAAATAAATAAAATAAATAAAATAAAATAAATAAAATAAATAAAGTAAATAAAATAAATAAAATAAATTAAATAAATTAAATAAATACAATAAATACAATAAATAAAATAAATAAAATAAAATAAAATAAAATAAAATAAAATAAAATAAAATAAATAAAATAAATAAAATAAATAAAATAAATAAAATAAATAAAATAAATAAAGTAAATAAAATAAATAAAATAAATAAAATAAATAAAGTAAATAAAATAAATAAAATAAATAAAATATATAAAATAAATAATACAAATAAAATAAATAAATAAAATAACATAACATAAATAAAATAAATAAAATAAATAATATAAATAATATAAATAAAATATATAAAATAAATAAAATAAAATAAAAAAAATATCTACAACAAAATAAAAATATTTTCTACTTTCTGATCTGTATTGAGTCCAAACTGTAACTGATTCTCGGATATATCGGGTACATATCATATATCGGGTTTGAACAAGATACATTTTAAAAGTTTTCCAGCAGGTATGTCCGAAATTTATAGCAGCCATTTTGTTAAAACTACATCTTTTAAATTGGCTATCATTTATGCAGTATGTTTGGATAAATTGCCATGGATGGATATAGTAAAAAGTAGCACCTGCAAATGATAAAATTATTATTACAAGCTTCCAATCTTTTGGAGCACCCCTTAAATATTTTTTATACTAAATACCCTGCGTAAATATCAAGTGCCTGCCTATAATGTATAGAAGAAAACGCCAAATTCCTCAAATTCGAGACATCTGGGGAACACCCTTTCGTTATACCCTTCACCACAGGTGGAAAGGGTATATATAAGTTTGACATTCCGTGTATAATTTCGACAATATTCATTTTCGACCCTATAAACTATATATATTCTAGATCCTTATACACAGAGAAGTTGATTAAGCGATGTCCCTCTGTCTCTCTGTGTTTGTGTTGAAATCAACTTAGCCAAGGCACCGGAAGAGACAGAGAATTTAAGACCACAAATCTGCCAGGCGTATTATGAAAAATTTCGCTAATGCAATTCGAAAACATCAGACCAATTCATTTGAGGCAAAATCCACGCCCTCTTATACTTTTCACGTTTTTATTATTTTTTTTTTTTGGTTGTAACAATGCTCTTTTCTTTTTTTATTAAATAAATATTAGACCACGACCAGTATATCGTATAGAGTACGTACAGATCTCGGGGGATCAATAACCCCTGGGGAGGGGCAATTTTGTTTGTTTTTAGTTTGGAACCATTTCTGCTTTGATTTGTATTAATATACAATAATAATAGAAATCAATACATATAGTGGTAGCCGATAGTCACACAGGGTAGCCACTGGGAACCAGGAGTAGTCAATAGGCACTATGGGGGGTCAATATGAACTCCCAATGTGCTTAAGTCTGCCCATTCTAACGCAATATAGATTGCAGGAAGGTCTTGACTTTTACAAATTTTTACAAAAAACATTCGATAAAATTTTTACAAAAATTTTCGATAAAATTTTTACAAAAAACTTACGATATAATTTTTACAAAAATTTTCAATAAAATTTTTGCAAAAAATTTTCGATTTAATTTATATTAAAAAAGTTCGATTAAATTTTAACCAAAAATTTTCGATATAATTTCACCAAAAAAAATTTCGATAAAATTTCTACAAAAAATTTTTTCATTTATCATTAATAGCGTGCTATTAACCCAAATTATAAATTTACTGAAATTGATTACTATGAGGTAAGCTAGTTTGGATGGCCATTTCGCTAAGTGCTCTATTTTTGATAAAATTTTCTATACAATTTTAATTTTCAAAAAATATTCGACTAACTTTTAACAAAAAATGTTCGATAAAATTTTTACAAAACATTTTCGAAAAGATTTTAATAAAAAAAAATCTATGTCCTTATATTATCAGGACGCACAATAAAATAAATATAAATAAAATTATGTGTAATTGAATGAATAAACATTTTAACGACTAAATGTAAATTAATAGGTAAATAATTCTTGCAAAAAAAACCGACTACAAAACAAATATATGTATATCAATTCTTAACTAAAAATTTAAAAGGAAGTAATCTGTAAGAAATAGTACTCAAATCAAATTCTTTTATACTTGTTGCTCTAACGGATATAGTAATATACGATCTGTACATTCAAATGTCTATCCATAACGGTTCAGCAGATAAAGCCATATACGAAAAATTACCTCAAATTACCTCAGATATGAGAACACCCTTTCATTTTTTACACATATTATTACTGACACAGCAATAAAAAGTAATGGTTCCAAAGAAATGGCCATATAGGTTAAACAATATGACCTAGGGGACACCCTGTAATATAAAATTTTAAATTAAACACTTATTTTAAAGGACAGATTCTTTGTAAATTTCAAATGTCTGTCTAAAACGGTTCAAAAGTTTGGCCATATGCATCAATTTACATCAACTGTTGAGACATCAACTATATTTATAAATATTATTATACGGGACATAGTAGTGGAGATTCTGTCTAATTTTCAAGTGTTTATCTATAACGGTTCAAAAGATAGGCTTTTATCAATTATGGGGACACCCTTTAGTTTCCAAATTTAAATTATATACTTGATGTTATAAAGGATTTAGATATACAGGTTCTTTGTAAATTTCAACCGTCTCTCTGTTACGGTTCAAAAGTTTTGCAATATACATCAAATTACATCAACTATTGGGACACCTTTTAACTTCTAATTATAAATATTTAATTTCTGATTATAAATTTTGGACATTCTGTCCAATTTTCAAGTGATTGTCTACAATGGTTCAAATGGTTCATATATTTAAATTGACATCACACTTGGGGACACCCTTTAATATTTAAGTTTATTTTTTTTTATTAATTTCTGTTATTGGCAGCTATAGTGATATGCAGTTTTTTTAAATTTTAAAATGGTGCTCTTTACGGTTCATGATACACGTAAAAAACACGTATTTGTATGGGAACACCCTTTAATTTTCAAAATTCTGAACTTCTTTTAAAATGGGACCAATCTGTAAGAATTACCTTTCTAATAAAGAAAAAATTTTTAAAATCGGTTCAGAAATTACTGAGTTCTGCGGGCACAAACATAAAAAAAGCAACATTCAGACGAATTGATAACCTCCTTCTTTTTTTGAAGTCGGTTAAAAAGGGCATGAATTGATGTTTAAAATGTTTTTGTTTTTTTTTTTTTGTTTATTAAATATTATTTTTACTCTTATTTCAACAATTTGTTTAGTGTAATAATAATATATGCTATAATAAATAGAAACAGAATTAGTTGCCTACATAAACTTCTTAAATTGTTGCTAATTGTACTATTTGTATAAAAAAGAACGACAAAAACCGCTTTCTTGAAAACTACTGATTGAAAATTATTATATGTTTTGTTCTCTTTGTGAGAGTTTTGTTGAGATTTTTTTTTTGTGTTCACATACACTCAGAGGTTTTCGTGGGTGCCATTGATATTAGATACCACCAGGGTTCCCAGATATTTTTTGAGTTGCATCCCCAATTTGAAGATTTTCATCCCTAAAAATCCCCAAAAAAAAATTTAATTGTTCCCAAATTTAAATTATCGCATAAATACATTAAGATGTATGTTTTTTAAATAATAAGGGCGAAATTCATAAAAAATATTTTTGTTTTATAAAAGGTTTATGAAACGAAATTTCATACAAAATTTGTTTAATAAACGTTTTATAAACCAAAAATATTTTTTATGAATATAGCCCTAAAAATATACGAGTTGATTAAGTTTTTACCTCACCATTTCTGGGGATAGATTAAAAGGGTTACAACAAATTTCGATAGAATGATTGGTAGAGCGCCTTATCTATCAGTCTGGGGGTTCGACAACCATCAAAGATTCTGCAGACAAGCGAAAAGATTCGCAGGTAGTGTTGCCTTAAACATGCACGTTTAATTTCCATAGTGATAGAAATGGCAACTTTTTACTGCATTTGCAAATGTTGAAATTTTTAAATGTCAATACATTTGAATCTGCAAAAACTTTTATAGAAATAGACGGATAATTCTAAGTATATTAACTAAGTTTTAGTCAAAGAAATATCCTTACAATATCATATCTACCCCTATTTTACTACACGAAAGTAAATGAAAAAAAGAAAAATTCGAGCAACGTTTTACCATCTTGTACACTAAACTTTTTAGATGTAAAAAGAACGTATTTGAATAAATGACCGTAGAGCCTGTGCAGATTTCAGTTCTTTCTTAAGACCGTAAGCAAGATCCATACCATCCAGGGTAAATTCTATCAATTAACTTTTAATGCTTAAATAATTTTCGTTACATCTGTAGTAAACGTTAATTAACGAACGATTAAAATAATAATAAAATTACAATAATCCAAGAAGTATATGAAATCAAAATAAGAATCACCAAAAAAAACCCCAAAATATTAAAATTATCCTCAGCAAATTCCCCAATCCCCAAACCAATTTTTTAATCCCCATTAGCAAATAAAAATCCCCGATTTGGGGATAAATCCCCTAATCTGACAACACTGGATACCACTATAGTGAAAGGGCCTTCTCAATTAACTACCAACCTAGTATATGCAAATTTTTAGTGCACAAACCAATTTGTGACATTTTCCTACTTATTGCAAGCAACAAAAAGAAATTGGCTTGAAAGTAAAAGAACAAATAATTGAAAACACATCCATCCATCCATTCATGCAACAACCAACCCACCAGTACTATGCATTTGGCTGGTTGCAATAAAAATTCAACAACATGTTTGCCAGATATTAACACATGCACACGTATGCATTCTCAAGTACATGCGTGTGTGTGTGTGTTCAAAATTAACAATTATTAATGTACAAAATTCGAATACGAGTTCAAGTATCGTCTTAATGGTCTCAAGAGGTTGCAATTAAAAAATTACATGCATTCAAGCAAACGTTTATATGGTTATTAAAAACCAAAAAAGCAAAAAAAAACAACAGGAATTGTAAGCCTTTAATGGACAGAGAACAAAAGCTTGCTGCAACCCCTTCATACACACATGAACACCTTAATAATGATGAAAATATTTGAACGTTTGTCGTCGTCATCAGCCATCACCATGCCACAATTGCTCTTTTAAGAAGATTAATAATAACTTCCTTTTAATACATATATGAAAAGAGCTTTGTAACCAAATGTTGCAGGTGCAGTTTAATTTTTAATAATTAAAAAAAAGAAACGTCAATAAAGCCTGCACTACAGTTTTTAACCGACTTCAAAAAAGAAAGAGGTTATCTATTCGTCTGAATGTTGCTTTTTTTATGTATGTAACCGCAGAACTCAGCCATTTCTGAACCGATTTAAAATTTTTTTTCTTTATTTGAAAGGTTATACTTTCAGTTTTTCCCGTTTTAAAAACAGTTCATTATATTAAAAATTAAAGGGTGTCCCCATACAACTTACATTTCTTTACGTGTATTATGAACCGTAAAGGGCACCAAATTAAAATTTAAACAAATGCCTGTCGCTTTAGTTCCCAGCAGCAGAAATTAATAAAAAATAAGTTTAAAATTTAAAGGGTGTCCCCATAGGTGACGTAATTTGACCTATATGGGCCTATGTTTTTTGAACCGTTATAGACAAAACCTTAAAAATTTGACAGAATATCGATTACTATGACCGTTATAATAAAATGTTTAAATATTCAAAATTTTAAATTAAAGGGTGCTCCAATAGTTCATTTAATTTGATGTATATGGCCATACTTTTGAACAGTTGTACACAGACCGCTGAAATTTACAAAGAACATGTATTGCTAACTAAGTCCGCTATAACAAAAAGTATAAAATTTGAATTTGGAACTAAAAGGGTGTCCCTATAGTTAATATAATTCTATGTATGTGGCCAAACTTTTGAACTGTTATAGACAGACAGCTGAAATTTACAAGGAACCTGTATTGCAAAGTTCACTATAGCAAGTATACAATTTGAATTTAGAAATTAAAGGGTGTCCCCATAAATTATGTAATTTGATCTATATGGCCCTATCTTTTGAATCGTTAAACACAAACTCTTAAAAATTAGGCAAAATATCCACTACTTTCTCTGGTATGATAAATATTTGAAATTATAATGTAAAGGGTGTTCCAATTATAATGTAAAGGGTGTCCCAATAGTTCATGTAATTTGATATATATGGCCAAACTTTTGAACCGTTATAGACAGATAGTTGGAATATACAAAGTCCTCTATAACAACAGGTCTTCAATTTAAAATTGTAAATTAAAGGGTGTCCCAATAGGTGATGTTATTTGATCTATGTGACCCTATCTTTGAAACCGTTATAGACAGAGGCTTGAATGGTGTCCCCATAAAAGACGGATGCTGTTGAAAATAGCTTAACTTTTGAGCAGTAATAGGGAGAGGCTTGACATTCACATAGTCTTTACCTCTTTTTCCTCTCATTTTGGCGCATCTGTTTGGTTTCAATCTAATTCTTACAGATTACTTCTTACATTTTTATGTTTAGAATTGGTGCCCTTCTATCTGTTTTGAAGTATGTTTTTTTTTTTGCGAAAATTATTATTTATATTATTTTTATAACTAAGCTATTATTTTCCCTAAACTAAGTATATAATAATGAAACAATTGGAAAAACTGTGGATTAAGATTTATTTAAAAGTTTAATTTGACCATTTTGTTATATAGCCTTTAAAGCCAAATTTGAATTAGCGCGTCAATTGCCAAAAATGTGTTGACATTACGAGTAGAAGTCATATGAAATGTCAAATAAAACCATACACATACAAAGGTGTGATCCCCTTCAACAATGACCCCCACGCAAACCACTGAGTGCCTGTGAGCACACGCACAATCTTAAGAAGACTCTCACAAAGAGAACAAAACATATACATATATAGCTTTCAACAAGGTAAGTTTGTATCTTTGTATCAGGCCTTGTTTGTAACTAAGAGCTACTTTCAAAGTTAACAGTGATAAGTGGAAAAGTTTAGCGCGTTAATTATCTCTGATGAAATTAAGTTGTGTAAAATTAAACAACCCCTAACTTGTTAGAAATCTAATGCTCGCAGAATTATATTTTCACTTTATAGATGAAAAAAATAATATGTATGTAATCTAATATACGCCCCTTAGGGTCCTTTTATAGGAGAGCAGTTGGAGTTTACCATTTTTTTTAAACATTTTTTACGTTTGTACTCAAATTAAACACTGAAAAACACATTTTTCGATCTCTTCCATTCGATTACTCACTAAATCTTACCCCAATTACCCAAAAAAAAAATGGTTAACCTTTTAAAATTGTACGATTTTTTGTATGTACTCAACTTACATGCACCAAAACCAACGGGGTCAGACCACTTCTATGCAATTCTCCAGTAAATTTTAACCCAATTTATAAAATCGGGGTATTTTAAACACTATTTACTGAACTCCACAATAATTTTAGATATTTATATAAAGCCTATGCTCCTGAGTAATTAACCGCGGGTGGGTACCTGAATAAAAGTAGGAATCTTTAAATTTGAATTGTCAGGACGCCTTCGATGTACATAGAGGTATTTTTACAATCTAGCCGGGCATTACTTTTCTTTTAGTTTATATTGCCTCTGAAAATTTATTGAGTGTTCCTTGATTAATAACTCTTGGCAGAAAAATCTCTTATGGTCATAGGCTATTAAAGCTATAAAATAAGAAAAATCGGACAAAGGAGAAAAAAGTTCCCCTTAGAAGAACTAATCCAACCTCTGAAAAATTCATTTTTTTAAGTTTTCCCATGCTTTTGTTTAGCAAATGCAATTTTTATAGTCAGCGAATGTTCAAAAACCCAAAATTTGTATCCTGGAGATTCGAAAATGCCAGTTTTTGGCCCTCCCTCTTTTGTGGGCAGTGAGTGACATAAAAAATATTATTTC
Organism: Phasia obesa; assembly: GCA_949628195.1. NCBI lineage: Eukaryota > Metazoa > Arthropoda > Insecta > Diptera > Tachinidae > Phasia > Phasia obesa. The sequence goes on along the minus strand of OX451217.1, from coordinate 16,499,667 downwards.
CAAAAATAATGTAATTATTAAAAGAAAAGAACCATAAAAATAAAATTTTTAAGTTTTTAATGGCGAGGGGAGGTATCCCTCCAATCACACCCCCCAAAACGTCAATGTGAATATAAAATTTTTTATTTTTTATTTTTTTTCTTTCTAATTTTCAAAAATGTGAAATATCGAAGAGAAGAATATTAATTTATCTGATAATAACACTGTGCTCGAATCGGACACTTTTTTTGGTAACAAACGGGGCACACGGTGGGTAAACCTAATTCGAGTACGCTGAATCCTGTGGTTTTTTTAGGTTAGCTCTTGTTTAAAAGATAATTAAGATTGAAAATTGTGGCTTCAAGTACCTAAAAAAACAAATTTTTTTACCATTTATTGATTTTAAATCCATATATATCCATCGAAAAAACATCTTAAATCGATCAAAAAAACATCTCACCGATGAACATGTTTTTCCGCCCCTTTTTTAGTGGGCGTGGTCATTAAAAACTGTAAAAATAATGATAAAAACATAATTTATGAATTTATATGTTAATAATATCGGGATTTTTGGACTTTTTTAATGAGGGAAAACTTGTACCCTAAGTTTCCTCTCTAATTTTAAGGATCAACACAATGCACTGCATTTGTAGGGGGTTTAACTCAAAACAAAAAAAAAAAAAATTATGCGTCTACTTGTTTGGAGATGTTAGTAATAAACGTAGTAGTTTGTGTAAACAAAATCTTTGTAAAAAGATAACCAATATTTAGTGCAATAATAAATTAAATTATTTTAATCGGCTTTTTAAATATTTTTTTTTTTTTTTTTCAAAATTAAAAAATGGAAAATTGTTCAAAATTAAATAACTTCTGTTATGTTTGTGGAAGATTTACAATTATGCCCAGTCGCCGCAAAATTAGTTTTGAAATCGCTGATTTGTATGAACAATATTTTTCACAAAGTATTCTAAGTGGTGTGGTTTGGACACCATCTATCGTTTGTACGACATGCATCATTCATCTGAATAAATGGAAAAATTCTGGCAAAAGCCATGCCATGCCTTGAAAATAAAAGAAGGTATAAATTCCAATCCATTTTATTTTTAATGTTGACCAATTGATATTTCATATCATATTATGGTTATTTACAGGAATACTTAATGGTCCGGATATTCGTCGATTGACGAAGGACCAGGCATTTAATAATACACTAAGTGATGTGGAACTTGTGGCATGGGATTGCGTGAAAGCGGTCATTAACAATGTTCTCGGAATTCATCGATCAGAAAATCGGCGTATACTAATTGAAGACATGCTGAATGCATTTCACCGATTAAACATTCGAATGTCATTAAAAATTTATTTTTTGCATCACCATATAGAAAAATTCGCCCAGATGAATCCGATGAACATGGCGAACGTTTTCATTAAGTGACTGCAAGGCTCGAACATTGGTATAGTGGCAAAAAGCTACATTCACTTTTAGGTGACATTTGTTGGAATTTTGAAGAGGAAATTGGCGATATAGAAGAATCAGGAAATAAAAATTGATGTTGTTTGATAAAATGTTGTAAATTTCACACATTTTTTTCAATTAGAATAGATTCAAAACATTCAAAAATTAAAAAAAAATGGAGATGTATTGCTAAAAAAGTATAAAAAATCATCCCAAAACCAAAAAAAAGTATTAATAAAATTTTTGGGAATTAAAATATTAATTATTTAATATTTTGCTAATTACCCATAACGTTTTATAATAAAAATGCAATTTATTTGTTGGGGGAAAGAGCTAGTCCTTATACGTATTTCACTGGTTGCTCAGGCCAGATCATCAGGAAACTTTTTTCCTAATTTTAGAGAAGCCAAAAATACTCTATAAGTAATAAAATTCTACAAAACACAATGAGAATTATGCATCTTAATAGAATAATATTACAGAATTTAAAGCTTCAACAAAACACCAACAAACAAACCACGTTTTTATTTTTCCTTACTGTCCTACAATTGGATGGTAATTTCTTTTGGATGCATAGACGTTCACCAATGAGATGATTTTTCATACAATATATATATATATATATATTGACTTGAAATCAATAAATGGTAAAAAAAATTAAAAAAATTGATTTTTTTAGGTACTTGGAACCATAATTTTCAATCTCAATTATTTTTTAAACGAGAGCTAACTTAAAAAAATAGATAGCACCACTGGATTCAGGGTACTCGAATTAGCTTTAGCCGCCGGGTGCCCCGCTTGTTATGCTTTTGAACTAGCACAGTGTAATTGATATTTTCTTAACCAGCTGTGCCCGCCACTACGTCAGCATTCTTATTTTGCTTTGAAAATAATCCCCTTTAAGACTCTTACTTTTATAGTGCCTCATATATGGCTTATATAATTACTTTATATAAAGGTACCCATCCCTGGATAATTACTCAGAAACATAGGCTTTATATACAAATCTAAAATTTGTATGAAATTCCATAATTATTGTAGAGTACTGTAAATACTGTTCGAAATTATCCGCTGACAAAAATAAAAGTTACTGCCAAGTTTACAGTACCATTGAATCGATAAAATTGCGTACTTTCATTACTTCTTCTTCTTCTTGGTAATGAGATATTTTACGGGGAAAAAATATCCTAAATTTGAACCATGATACTAAGGTACCTCTCCATAAAATTTTATTATAATTCATCCAGTAGTTTTTATGTGATGCGAACACAAACAGACAGACAGCCAGAAAATCACAATTTGATTATATGTATAGATAATAAATAATTTACATTAATAACACAAAGTTTTATTTAAAATAATCACAATGTTTGGTTAAAAAATAACTGCCGCCGCCCACAATTTTTGCTTAATCGCCGCCGCCGAGTTTTTAGCACGACTTGTTTCTCTGGTAACGAGGCAGACAATATATATTTATAATTCAAAGTTTGTAATATATTGTAGTAAACATATAGTTTAAAAATTCACCGATAACTCGATAATTTTGAAGTATCGGTGTCGGATACATCTATAATTTTTACTTTAAAGACGGCAATTTCTTAACTTAACTGTTTTTTTATAGCCGAAAGGACTATTTTTAGCAAGAAAATATTTCCCATCCTAACTTTTCCAATTACATACATACAATTATTATTGATACTTTTCTCTTTTCGCTAAAACAAAACCCCTTTAAAATCTGTGCCATATGGCTACAAAAAAAAAAAAACAAAACAAAACTTATTAAATCAACAAGATAATAAATTTTACAAATCAACAGGAAACGGAAATTAAATAAATGAATTATTTAAATCAACAACTAACTACACAAAGGATGGCAAAGAAAGGAAAAATTCCTTTCAACAGCTACATACTTGTTTATGAAAATAAATTTAATTTATTTATAAAACAATGTTGGAAATAAAGAAAAGTGGAAAGACATAACACCTGGTAGGTGCTGCAAACAAATTCCTACTTTTTAAGCGAAATGTTCAATTACAGCGTGAAACATCGAGCGAAACAAGCAAACCACCTCCCTACTCTACCTCTCGTCCTGCTGTCTATCCCGCATTTTTTACAAGATTCAACAACAAGAATTTTCCTAAAGCATGAAAAATAACGCGTCAACATGTTCAAGTGTTCAAGTGTAAATTTAATAAGCAGCCTAAGGGACTACAAAACTCACGTTCAAATAGTATTCTCTTGTATAAAATAATAATAATAATAAAACAAGGAGTACTACTTCATGTTTACAAATATACACACTCACACACATAAAAAGAAATATTCTGTATGTGTATAGGACTCAGTAGGAAATTTGTTAAAGGTTTTACATTCCTATTCAATTGATCAAATATTAAATCAAATATCATTTCAACAAAATTCAAAATAACACAGTGCAACAAATCAAAACTTTTCGAAAAATACACGGACTTGACAGTATAGGTTCGATTCTACTACCAAAGGGTAATAAAACCCTGAGTATACACAGAAAAAAATTTTTGCACCAATTAAAGGTTTTAATTAGTTTTAAATTAAAGTTCAATTAATTTTTTAATTGATTCAAATTAAAATCTCAGTAAAACTAATAATTGAATCAATTAATTATTAAATTAAATTTTAACCTAAAACCAATTAAAACCTTTAATTGGTAAACATATTTTTTTCTGTGTAGAGTTTTATTGACGATTTTGGTGACCAATTTTTATTTATATTTATGCTCCTGGAAATATTCTGAACAAAGTTAAGCGGTATCATCTAGGATGAATGAGACGTTAGACAATAACTAATGACACCTTTTTGAAGGGCCCACTATTTATAAGAATTTTTCGATTCCCATAAACAAAAATTGGTCACCAATTTCTCCAAACCGAGTGAACTTATACTGCCAAGTCCGTGTATTTCTTTCAGTGTTCCACTGTGTAATTTTTAAGACACGCCTAAAGGATCATTCAATTTTGGCTTCTATGTAATACAAACATGAAGGGGGAGGGAAAGATACCAAATAAGACCACTAACTTTATAATCTCCCCAACTTTTTGATACCCCTCGTTCCACAATAATTTCTCGGTTTTAACCTTAAGAGGATCAACTGGTAAATGTAGACCTTCTTTCTCATCACAGAAGAGGTAATTGAAGAAGGTAATTGCGAAGATTTATTCCAAATTTCATATGTGCTTGCCAGTGATCCTAAACCTAATACTAACCACTGCTGGACATTCACACACAAAGTGCATTACTGTTTCAGTCTATTCCAGGTGCAGTCTACAAGTATCGTCTTATCCTATTTTCATCCTAGCCAGATGATATTTGAAAACTCAATAATCCCCCACTAACGCAGTTATCCAGATTAAGGTATCTTTCTGGCTTACCTTACCAAGGGCTCTTTGGTCAACATTCGAGCCTGTCTATATGTGATAGCATCCTTGCACCTATTCAGGTTTAAACATTTAAACACCCATTGTAGGACCTTTGCTTGCACCACCATGTTATTCCCTAGTGAAGCTCTAGGTTTTGGTCTAAAGAATTACTACATTTCTCCTTTTTTCTAGTTCGTTTGCTGTTTTATTTCCAGCTTCGTTTATGTGTCCTTTAATCCACATCAATATCACCTCATTTACCGAACCTCATCTTCTTAGTTTATGCACTACTTGAGAGTTGACTTTCACTTGCCTTATGAGCTTTTTACCGACTGGTTTTTGAGAGCAATGAGAATCTTTAGCTTCCATAACAGAAACATCAGTAAAATTGCTGATCTCACTCTCTCTCCAAATACTCATTTTTTATAAATAGACTATTTTCCTTCTATTCGTTCGTTCCTTCAGCAACTAAGTCTCCCTTCCCCATTATTAAAAAACTACAATTTTCCCCAAAAAAATTACTTTTATATTCAAAGTTTTCATTTCAGTTTCTTGCAATTATGTTTGTTCTCATGTGGCATGACGTATGGCAATAGGCTTAAGTTCTATATCGGTGGTTTCTCTTGTTTCATTACTGATATTTCTTCCACTCATCGGGAGGTATTTAATCACACAATTTGACATCAAGCATTTTGATCGTATTTAGAGCCAATAAGACTTTGTGTGTTTAGAAATCTGTTGGTTTGAAAATGTTATTTATCACTATAATACGCAGTCTCTGGTAGAGTTGGGCATATTCATTAATTTTACTGAATCGTTCAGATTGTCCAATATACTTACATACATAAACTAGGTCGTTCATCGTTCTTTTGCTTTTCAGTTGAAATTTTTTTTGATGAACTTTTCGAAATGGAAAAAGTCAAACGAAAAGAGCGTAATGAACGATCAAAGAGAAATGATTCAGAATCGTTCACTTTACAGAATCGTTCTTTTGAACTATGTCGTTCATGAACGGCACAACTCTAGTCCCGCCTGGACTTTAATTTAAATTCGCTCCGTAGTGAAAAACGAAAGTCCACGTTACCGCGATCTATGAGTGCCACGATACACTGATTGGTAGTGTGCTAGTCTATCAGTTTAGAGGTTTAGGGTGAGATTTTAGGGTTAGATTTCTACAGACAAGCCAAGATCTTCACAAGTAATTTTGTCTTTAAAAATAGAAAAAGAAACAACAAAAATTAGAAATCAACTTATTCGGTACCGATCCACTTTTTGGAACTTTTGCACCAAATTGCTGTATGAACTAAGTCTTAGTGATAAAAGCGCAGAATAAATATGCATCTAAAATGAATTCATTGAAAAAATGCTAGATTTCCCATTTTGCAGAAAAACATGCATTTCACGGAAAGTCAAGATCTTATAACAATCCCTGAATTCGGTCTCACAAAGAGGATCGTTTTTTTAACCTCGTAAGAACCGATTTTTACGCTCTTACAGTTAGGCACTCAGCACATCAAGTTGTTTTACCTACAATAAAAATAGGTACGTAAGTCGGGTAATAGGGCTTTACTGAGTCTACCTATCACTTTCGAAACAGCCTTTAGTTTTATTATTTGTTATAGCGACATTGGCAATTCCCTATCTAAAAATATATCCATAATCTACCTATTGCGATTGAAAAACATAAGGCAATCTACGTGAAATACATGTCACTGTCGGAACACCCTTTTATTTCTAGTAATTGTAATAACGACCATTGCAAAACATCTGTACAAATTTCAAGTGCCTACCTATTAGATATATTATATTATATAAATAATGTTCTAAACGTGCAAATCACGTCACTGTCGGAATACCCTATAATTTTTACTATTTGTTACAAAGGCCATACTAATACAAATTGTGTACAAATTTTAAGAGTCTACCTATTACGGTTCCAGAGATAAAAGGCGCTGACAGACATTGTAGCGAAAACAATAGGGTTACGTTTTTACCCTTTGGGTACGGAACCCTAAAAATTGCACTATGGGCTTTAAATCCCTAAAACAAAAATGATTTTTTTGGTAAATTTCCAATTGGTCCCAACCCGATATACATATTTAAAGTGCATATATGAAAACCAACAAAAAATAAAACGCAAAAACAAGGATATTTAAAACAGACATTATACCGTTGCTCGTATGCTGGAATAAATTAGAACTCCTATTGAGAAACATCAAGGCTTAATGCAGCGCGCGTCTTGTTGACTTCATTTCAAATGCTTTACATCACAACAGCAGCATTAATAGAAACAACAGCATCAACCGAGATAAATGAAACATACAACTCCCTCCTCTTTCATTATAAATATTTACCCTCTCTGTGTCTTTTTGATTCCTAAATACAAAGACAAAGGCTTTTTCGCTTGTATGTTCAGCGGAAACTCTGGAACAAAAAAAAACAGTTTTTAAGCATATTAAAAGCATCAAACAAGTCTCAAAAGTTTTGCATCAACTTTTTTATCATCGTATGGTAACAAGAAAATACAATTTTATTAGAAAATCAATAGTTTTTTAACTCTTAAAATTAAAATTCATTTTTAATTCTAAAAAATATACTCCAAAAAATTATATTTCATTATTTATTTGCTTTTATTAATAACTAGCTGTGCCGGCCACTCCGTCAGCGTGCTTATAATATTTTGTTAGATTTTGCTTTGGAAGCAATCCACACCAAAGACCATTATTTTTTAGTGCTTCAGTTATGGTTTATGTATTTACTTTATATAAATGGTCTCATCCTTACTAAAATATGCGCCTTAAAGTATGCATTTCGGTAAAATTGCGTACTTTCGCTGCTTTTTCTTCACTTTCTCTTGGAAATATGATAAGAAAAGTATCCTACATTTGAATCGGGATACTGAGGAACCTCCTCACAAAATTATGTTAAAATACATCTAGTAGTTTTTACATGATGCGAACGCAGACAGATAGACAGACAGGAAATGAGTTACTGTTTATTATATGTATAGATTAATAATATAACTCATTAGCAACTAACGCTATCGGCTTGATGGTAATAAAAGCTCATAAAAAAATTACTTCAGGCATCGATATTAGCAAGTCTAGTCAGATCATGTCTCCGCTAGGAGGCTAACAAATTTAAATGAAGCGAACTTGGGATACCTGTCCACCTCCAGTTTCTTTTTTATATCGGCTTCCCTGTGGCTATGAGACAGATGGGTGGACATCTAATTTTTATATAATCAAATAGGACCATGATATCTGGAAGTAACGCAAGAGTTAAGGAATCTTTTAAGTTATTCCGGCATGTTATGGAAACTTTAACTATTATATGGCCTAAATGAAAACAAGATCATAATTTTAGAATATACCTAAAAGAAGCGGTAATAATTTGCTATACTTCCGATGAAGTTTCATTTTTTTAAAAATTTTTTCTGCTTTTATTGTAAATTAGCTCTCCCCGGTGCGCTTCGCTACACCCATCAAAAAAAAAATACAATAAACACGTGGCCAACTTTAAACTCGAGAACGCACGTTACTCTCACGACAAAACTGTTTCAGTACATATTAACGCACTGTTCCCATCCAATCTACTTTTTGCTAGACTATGCGTAATAACACGATAATATTATTTTCCTTTTTATGGGAGATACCACTCCCACTATCCTAATTCAGTCTGTATTTTGCTAAATTATGCAAATTAGTATGAAGATTACTTGTGCAAGTTTCAAGACTCTACATTATGTAGTTCTCTAGGTACACAATAATAATTTTTCACTTTGTTTAGGAGCTACCACGCCCACTTTCTCAATCTAGTTTAAATTATGCTGGACTATCCTCTTTAGTATGAGGGTTACTTGTGCAAAGTACAAGACTCTACCTAAGGCAGTTCTCTAGGTACTGGATAATATTTTTTCACTTTGTATGCCAGGTACCACGCCCACCGGGCCAATCCAGTCTGTGTTTTATTAGACAATGTACATTAGTATGAGGTTTACTTGTGCAAAGTTTCAAAACTCTACGTATTTCAGATCGCCAGGTAGACATTAATACTTGTTCACTTTATATGAGAAGTACTATGCCCACCATTCCAATCCAGCCTGAGTTTCGCTAAACTATCTTTTTTAACAAGGGAGTTATTGGAGCAAAATTTCAAAGATCTACTTATTATAGGTCTCTAACTAATTAAAAAGTGGGCGTGGTAAATGTTTCTTTGTTTAAAAACTAAAGTTGGGTTATGATGAAAATTTAAAAATAAAATTGGCGCAGTTATTATTAAGTGATGCGATTACCAACAAACGACATTTAATTTTTTTTTATATAGATTTGATGAAAAGTAAATTAATTTTAAAATTTATCTAATTTATTTAACAGTTGGGATATGAAAATGAAAGAAAAACCCTATCCTTATAGTTAAATTTAACTAAAGTTATCTGTAAATATTGGTGACGTTATAAACAAGTATTGAAACCCATCCTAAGTAGAATATTTAACCACAATTCACATATGTATATGTAAGCTTATTGTTTTTAAGCTTACATAACATTTAAAGTACTAAAAGATGGGTACATAAATTATAAATGTTTTCCAATTGGTTTTAAAGTAGTTAACAAAACTTATTTTTAACCGACTTCAAAAAAGAAGGAGGTTATCAATTCGTCTGAATGTTGCTTTTTTTATGTTTGTGCCCGCAGAACTCAGTCATTTCTGAACCGATTTTAAAATTTTTTTCATTATTAGAAAGGAAATGCTTACAGATTGGTCCCATTTTAAAAGAAGTTAAGAATTTTGAAAATTAAAGGGTGTCCCCATACAACATACGTGTTTTTTACGTGTATTATCAACCGTAAACGGCACCCTTTTAAAATTTAAAAAAAAACTGCTTATTACTATAGCTGCCAATAACAGAAATTAATAAAAAACTAAACTTAAAAATTAAAGGGTGTCCCCATATGTGACGTCAATTTTAATATATGAACCATTTGAACCATCGTAGACAATCACTTGAAAATTGGACAGAATGTACAATATTTATAATCAGAAATTAAATATTTATGATTAGAAGTTAAAGGGTGTCCCAATTGTTGATGTAATTTGATGTATATTGCAAAACTTTTGAACAGTAACAGAGAGACGGTTGAAATTTACAAATAACCTGTATATATCTAATTCCTTTATAACATCAAGTATATAATTTAAATTTGGAAACTAAAGGGTGTCCCCATAATTGTAATTGTACCTATCTTTTGAACCGTTATAGACAAACACTTGAAAATTAGACAGAATCTCCACTACTATGTGCCGTATAATAACATTTATAAATATTTAAAATTTTAAAGGGTGTCTCAATAGTTGATGTTAAATTATGCATATGGCCAAACTTTTGAACCGTTTTAGACAGACATTTGAAATTTACAAAGAATCTGTCCTTTAAAATAAATGTTTAATTTAAAATTGCACATTAAAGGGTGTCCCTAGGTGATATTGTTTAACCTATATTGCCATATATTTGGAACCGTTACTTTTTATTGCTGTGTCAGTAATAATAAGTGTAAAAAATTAAAGGGTGTCCTCATATCTGACGTAATTTGTCGCATATGGCTTTATCTGCTAAACCGTTATGGATAGACATTTGCATGTACAGAACGTACATATATTACTATGTCCGTCAGATCAACAAGTATTAAATTATTTGATTTGAGTACTATTTCTTACATTTTTAGTTCAGAATTGATGCACATATATTTGTTTTGTAGTCGGTTTTTTTTTGCAAGAATTATCGTACCACAATTTCCTAATGCAGTGACTGTTGGATCAGTCTTCAAAGACTACCTCTCAAAATAAACAGAAATTGCGACAATACGCCTGTGTATTGTTTTTAATACGCCAATACGACAATACGCCTGTGTATTGTCCCAATACACGGCACGTCGTAGGTGTCGTGACATTTTCTGTTCGATTTTGCTTTGAAAGTAATTTACGACAAATTTTAAGACTCTCACTTTTATAGTGCTTCAGTTATGGCTTATGTATTTACTTTACATAAAGAAAGGTACCCATCCCTGGGTAATTACTCAGAACCACAAAAAAAAAGAAATATTAAATTCTAAAATTTATATAAAATTCTAATATTTTTGTAGAGTTCTGTAAATGGTGTTTAAAATATCCCGCTTTCAAAAATAAAAGGTGCTGCCAAGTCTGCAGTACCGTTGAATCGGTAAAATTGCGTACTTTCACTACTTATTCTCTATTTTCTCTTGTAAATAAAATATTTTTGCGGATAAAAAGTATTATATATTTGAAGCGTGATACTATGGTAGCTCCCTACAAAATTTCATTAAAATACATCCATTAGTTTGTACGTGATGCGAACACAAACAGACAAAAATTCCAACAATTGCTGTTTTCTACTCCATTCCTTTTACTACATATCTACACCAGCATCAAAATTTTCAAAAAATATTTCACATACAGAAATGGTCCTGTTACACTTTTATAATATGTATAGATTAGAAAATTAAAAAGATTAATATAAATATAAAAGATTAATATAAATATAATAAAAAGATTAAAATATTCTTAAATTTCCAATTTAATGTTAATCGTGAGTTAATGAAATTGTACTTTTTTACTTTCGCAATTTTCTGAATCTGAAACCTCAATATTATATTCTAATTAAAAACACACACACACACCGCATGATACTCGCATAAAAAATAAACAGTGTTAAAAACAGTATTAAAATTATAATCGCATTCATACTTTGATATTCAAATTAAGGCGATGTTATATTCATATAAAAATATGATGCAATGTTCAACATCAGGCCCCCCGAAAAAAATTAAATGCTTGCGAATGCTCAATTGAGTAGTTTTTGGGGGTGCAAAGAGGAAGCAATCCCAATATTTTTTTATTGATTTTGATCATTGCATAAGCAGATGGATGTGCGAAATAATGCACGGTCTTGATGAGAGGTAAAATGTGATCTTGGAAATAGAAAGAGACCTAAGGGTATACAAGTAAATTTTACAGGAGAGCCGTTTAAAGTTTTTTCTTTTTTTAACGTTTTTTACCAGCGCAAAAGTTGTTAAACTTCTTGACTCCGAAATTACCGATTATGGACGATTTTACATTTTTTCTCGATACTCAATTTACTCACGGAAAAACTTATTTATTTCGACCTCTGAAAAACATTGTCTGGCAACAAAATTGATTAGCCTTTTAAAACGGTTCACCGAAAAAAAAACTTCAAAGTTTTCCAAAAATTTTGAAAAATTTTATTATTTCTTTACTCGACTTACGTGCAGTAATACCAAATTTTCGATACGAATTCGACTTCGGCGGGGTCACGAACCAGTCTAGTTCGATTCTCCAGTTAATTTGACCCTAAGAACACAGCATTGTCATAATTTGTATATCCTTCACCACAGGTGGAATGGGAATATATAAGTTTGTCATTCCTTCTGTCATTTCTACAATATTCATTTGCGTCCCCATAAAGAACATATATCCTGGAAGTTAATTTAGCGATGCCCGTCTGTGTTCGGTTCGAAATCAACTTTGCCAAGGCACCAGAAGAAATACAAAAAATTAAGGCCCAGCAATTTGCCAGACATCGCTCAGCAAAATCAGACCATTCCATTCGAGGCTGCGGTCAAAAACCATGCATACCTATAATAGACCGCATATAGATCTCGGGTGGCCATAAGACCCTGGGAGGGGCGATTTTATGTTTTTTTAGCTTGATAGAGTTTTTCTTTGATTTGATTTCATTTGAATGTCTTTATAGAAAGCAATACACATAGAGGTGGCCAATAAACCCACAGGGTGACCACTGGGAACCAGGAGTGGTGAATGGACTCCTTGGGGCGGGGGAAATATGGACAAAATTTTTTTAAATGTTTTTTCCTTTATTCTGACCATTCCAAGGCAATATGGATTGCAGGACGATCCTACATAGTCCAGGTGGAGGTCGATGGGCCCTATTTTAGAGGAGGTGGTTGTTTGGGGTTAATATTGAGTTCGTCTTTCTTAAGTCGTTTTTTTTTTTTATTTTACTTAGGTCTGTCCGTATTAAGTAACAATAATTTAAGCGCGGACCAATAGTATTCGGGGTGTGGTGCGGCCAGAACCACCCTCTAGTAGTAGGGCAATATTGGATTTGTTTTTTCTGGTTTTTAAGCCTTTTTTTGCTTCGATTAAGATTTTTTAAGCCAATGAAACTCGGCTGTCACCACAGTCAACAAGGGCTAGCGGGGATGTGTCAATATAGGGTTCGCTTTTTTAAAGTTTTAATCGTTTATTTGCTTTGATCTGACCATTGTAGTCCTAATGTATGTAGGGTGATCGTATAGGAAGGGGAAGGGTATGGTTAAACGTTAATCACCGTAATATAAGGTATATAAGATTCAAACCAAATTAAAAATAAGTAAGAGTGCTACATTTGGTCATACAGAATCTGACTTACCCTTCACCATAGATATGTATGTTAAATATTCATTTACTCTGTTATGTTTCCCAATTTCACAATAATATACATACAATATATAGAAAATGTTCTCAAATATTTTATCGAAAATTTTTTGCAAAAACAAATTGTTTTTTGTAAAAACTTTTATGGACAATTTTTTGTAAAAAATTTATTAAAACTTTTTTGTTTAAGTTAGGACCTTCCTACAATCTATATCGCATTAGAATAGTCAGTCTAAAGAAATATGATCCTCTAATGTGCCTATTGACTGCTCCTGGTTCTTAGTGGGCACCCTGTGAGACTATCGGCTACATCTATGTGTATTACTTTCTATAAAGACCCTTTAATAAAGGGTGTTTTTAATAGAGGTATAGAAATTCAAGTTGCAATAAAACAACGATGGATTATTCGATTGACATGCATTTTATTTATCCGAAAGATAATCTTGTGGCATTACATTTTAAATATGATTTCTGACATATGACCGCCACGGCTGGCGCGGATGTAGTCCAATCTGGATGTCCAATTTTCGATGACTTTTTCCAACATTTGTGGCCGTATATCGGAAATAACACAGCGAATGTTGTCTTCCAAATTGTCAAGCATTTGTGGCTTATCCGCATAGACCAATGACTTTACATAGCCCCACAGAAAGTAGTCTAGCGGTATTAAATCACGAGATCTTGGAGGCCAATTCACAGGTCCAAAACATGATATTAGGCGGTCACCAAACGTATCTTTTAATAAATCTATTGTTGCACGAGCTGTGTGACATGTTGCGCCGTCTTGTTGAAATCACATCTCCTGGACATCATGGTTATTCAATTCAGGAATGAAAAAGTTAGTAATCATGGCTCTATACCGATCGCCATTGACTGTAACGTTCTGGCCACCATCGTTTTTGAAAAAGTACGGACCAATGATTCCACCAGCCCATAAAGCGCACCAAACAGTCAGTTTTTCTGGATGTAACGATGTTTCGACATACACTTGAGGATTACCTTCACTCCAAATGCGGCTGTTTTGTTTGTTGACGTAGCCATTCAACCAGAAGTGCGCTTCATCGCTAAACAAAATTCGCTTATAAATATCGGGAACAAAGGTAATCTCGTTTTGGGCACTATTTGCAAGCGTTGTTCAGTCTATTCATGATGAATTTCCAAACCAAACTGAGAATAAATCACTTGACAGCTGTTAAATCGGTCGCCATCTTGAAAAGTAATGCCAACTTAAAGTTCTATACCTCTATAAAAAACACCCTTTACAAATCAAAGCAGAAAAATACTACCAAACTAAACACAAACAAAAATCGACCCTCGCAGGGGGTTATTGATCCCCCCGAGATCTATATGCACTCTATACGATCTACTGGTCGCGATCTAATATTTATTTAACAAAACAAAAGCAAAAGAGAATCACTACAACCGAAAATAAAACAACGTGAAAAAATATAGATGGGCGTGGCTTTTTGCCCACAGCCTCTAATGGAATGGTCTGATATTGCTAAATTGAATTAGCGAAATTTTCGAAATTATGCCTGGTAGATTTCTGGACTTAAATTTTCTATATCTTTTCTGGTGCCTTGGCAAAATCGATTCCAACCCGAACACAAATGGACAAACGGACATCGCTTAATCAACTTTCTCTATGTATAAGATTCTAAAATATGTATATGTACTTTATAGGATCGAAAATAAATATTGTAGAAATTATTAAATTCAATTTTATGGAATAACAAACTTACACACGAAATGCCAGCCTGATATAAAGCCTTTCCACTTATGGTGAAGGGTATAATAAGATAATCATATATTGTGAAAAGGGGCGTAAGTAAGAAAAAATTATTATTTAATTAAATCATTATATTTTTTAATAAAAAAAAGGTTCACCGGCTGTAAAATACGAACTGCCGAATTATTAAAAAAATAACTATTTAAAATCGGTCGGAAAGACTGTTACGTTTTCGGTTTTATACTTAACAATGTTACCACTGTTCGCAATTGCTACTACACTTAACATCAGGTCGGTTAGTTCTGTAACCGCTTTTATGCTTTCACTTGCTAACTCTATATGCAAATAGAAAAAACACGTGTAAACGTGTATGATAAAATAATTCATTTCGAAATTAAGTTTTTTTTTTTATTCTTCTGGCGCAATTTCTTGCCGGCTGATAATTTATTTCTTCTAAAAAAATGCATAATTTTCTACGTAACATTTTTAAATATTTTTTTTTTTTCTTCTTTCAATTTATTCGTTCCTTAAACTTTAACACCATAAAAGCGCTTGATGGTAAAAGTTAACAATGATAAAAAATACACACATATTTAATTTTTCATACTTATGCAAGGGATTTTTTATGCTTTAATGAAAAAACATTTGCCTACTTTAAGGCGTTTCAACTTTCTCTATCTGCTCTCCAAAACAATTCTCCTTGTGTTTTTGAAAATATGAAAGCAGAAAGGTGGTGAGTGAATGCGTGAAGGTGCAAAAAATATGTAAATGGAATTGTAGAAGAATATTTATCACTCGTAAGTTGAACTCGTATGTATTCATATACTCATATTAATGTTATATTAATGCTAAGAGCTTACCTAAGGATCTAAAGTAATTAAATAAATTTTAATGTTGCAAGAACATACATTTTTTTTTGGCATAATTAAATGTTAAATATCTTTTAGAAATTACAGGGAAATGTAAATTGTTAAACTTTTCCGTCATTATTAAAAGTTCACTGAACACAATTACGAAGTGAACAAAATATTTGTAAGAAATAAATGACATACAAATAAGGAATTAAGGAATTGGAGTAATTTTGAATTTAGCAGAGTAACGCATTAGTTTTACATTTTAGTTGAGAAAAAACTATGTCAGCTGGTAATACTAGCGAGCACAAGAAATGCATCGC
Organism: Phasia obesa; assembly: GCA_949628195.1. NCBI lineage: Eukaryota > Metazoa > Arthropoda > Insecta > Diptera > Tachinidae > Phasia > Phasia obesa. The sequence goes on along the minus strand of OX451217.1, from coordinate 16,483,460 downwards.
TGGGCAAAGTTATCTTATTTTAAAGAAACGCAGGCGTAAAGCAGCTCTGGCTTGATAAACAAAGCACGAGCGTCATTTTCATTACTATAGCCTTCACCACAGGTGGAAAGGGTATATATAAATTATATATATTCTGGATCCTTATAAATAGAGAAGTTGATTATTGAAATCAATTTTTCCAAGGCCCCAGAAGAGATACATATATAAAATTTAAGCCCACCAATTTGCCAGGCATAGTTTCGAAAATTTCGCAACAACACAACCCTCCATTTGAGGCTGGAGGCAAAAAACCACGCCCACTTATATTTTTTCACGTTGTTATTTTTTTTTTCGGTTGTAATGATTCTGTTTTGCTTTTTTTATTAAATAAATATTAGTCCATTAGCTAACCCCCTGCGAGGGGCGACTTTGTTTGTTTTTAGTTTGGTAGGGTTTTTGGGCTTTGACTTGTATTAAAGCAATACACATAGAGGTAGCCGATAGACCCACAGGGTGCCCACTTAAAACTAGGAGCAGTCAATAGGCACATTGGGGGTCATATTGCATGATCTTAATATTTAGAAAATAATTTCGTTAAAATTTTTGGACAAAATTTTTGGAACAAATTTTCGATAAAATTTTTGGACAAAATTTTCTATAAAACTTGTAGAAACAATTTTAACAAAAAATTTCCTACAAAATTTCCACAAAAATGTTCGATAAATTTAAAAAAAAAATACAAGTTTTCGATAAAGTTTTAACAAAAATTTTTCGAAAAAATTTTTACAAAAAAAATTTTAATAAAATTTTTACAAAAAAATTTTCTTTAAAACTATTACAAAAAATATAAATATTTACAAAAAAACTTTCTAGAAAATTATTACAAAAAAAATTTTCTATAAAATTTTTACAAAAAAATTCGTTTTATAAAATTTTTACAAAAAAATTCGTTCTATAAAATTTTTAAAAAAATTTCGTTCTATAAAATTTTTACAAAAAATTTCGTTCTATATAATTTTTACAAAAAATTTTGTTCTATAAAATTTTTACAAAAAATTTCGTTCTATAAAATTATTGCAAAAAATTTCATTCTATACAATTTTTACAAAAAATTTCGTTCTATAAAATTTTTACAAATAATTTCGATCTATAAAATTTTTATAAATAATTTCGATCTATAAAATTTTTACAAAAAATTTCGTTCTATAAAATTTTTACAAAAAATTTCGTTCTATAAAATTATTGCAAAAGTTTCATTCTATACAATTTTTACAAAAATTTCGTTCTATAAAATTTTTACAAAAAATTTCGTTCTATAACATTTTTTAAAAAAATTTCGTACCATAAAGTTTTTACAAAAAATTTCATTCTATAAAATTTTTACAAAAAATTTCATTCTATTCAATTTTTACAAAAAATTTCGTTCTATATAATTTTTACAAAAATTTTCGTTCCATAAAATTTTTACAAATAATTTCGATCTATAAAATTTTTACAAAAAATTTTGTTCTATAAAATTTTTACAAAAAATGTTCTATAAAATTTTTACAAAAAATTTAGTTCTATAAAATTTTTACAAAAAAATGTCTGTAAAATTTTTAATAAAAATTATCGATAAAATGTTTTTATAAAAAATTTTCGACATTTTTATAAGGCCGAATATAAAACGCAGTTGTGTCTATAACATATGTATGTTTTATTTGTTTCGTGTTTCAAGAATTAAATTTTTCTACATATTTTTTTTTTTTTTTTTTTGGAAACAGCAACTCCGCCGTTTAAAAGTTGGTAAATCTCATAATCCAATTCTATATCGCACCTTTCAAAATGAGATTAAAGGGGTTATCATACGGACAATACTATTCTCTTATAATTGTCAAACTATATATAGGAATAGGAAATCAGAAATTTATTTTAACTCCTTCCTATATCCTAAATATGTGTAAACCCACAAATGGCTTCCCATCTAATCTTAATTAATTCAAAACACATTTTCTTTAAAATAAATTGTATGAAGATTAATTGAATTGAGTGTTTCATGGTAATAATTTACTGCCACATAATTATTTTGAAATGATTTAGTGAATATAATTCCAAATAAATCTTTTTTTTTCGTAATCCTCTTAAATTAATTAAAACAAAATGTGAAGCATGTTTTACTTTCACGACACTCGTGGCGAAGCATAAGTATCTCCCTTTATATTTTTTTCTCCATAACACTCTCAGGTGGTTAAATAACAACTTGATTTTTCTTATTTTTAATTTCTCAGAACAAAAGATCTTAAAAGAAAAGCGCTAAAACGAAATAAATTAAAATAACAACTATGACACCTTTTTAACTTCTCGCAAAAGGTTATGTATATATAGAGAGGCGTCTGTAGGTGGGTGTATTCAGAATTTGTTAAGTTAAAATAATCCAAAAGAAATACATTGACCATACATCGACAAATGGTGAAACTTGTTAAGCTTTAAATAATTGCCTACAAATAACTTTAAGTAATATGCAAAAATTTGCAATCCTACAATTCATTCTCATCTGTACATCTGTCTGTATGTCCGTTTGTGTCCGCATCACGTAAAAACTATTAGATGAATTTTAATAAAATTTTTTCGGGATGTACCTTATTACCTTGGTTCAAATATAGGATAAATTTTTCCCATAAAAATATTTTATTTTTAATAGAATATAGAGAAAAAGTAGTGAAAAGACGCAATTTCACCGATTCAATGTTACTGCAAACTTAGCAGCACTTTTTATTTTTGTCAGCGGGTAATTTTAAACACTATTTACAGAACTCCACAATAATTTTAGAAATAAATCTATATATATATATATAATAAAACTAAATCTATATATATATAATAAATCTATATATATATATAATAAAACTATCTGTCTGTCTGTAATAAAAAAACTGTCTGTCCGTCTGTGACGTAAAAACTACTGAAGGGAGGTACCTTATTAGCTTGGTTCAAATATAGGATACTTTTTCCCGTAAAAATATCTTATTTTTAATAGAAAATAGAGAAAAAGTAGTGAAAAGACGCAATTTTATCGATTTAATGTTACTGCAAACTTGGCATCACTTTTTAGCACTTTTGTCAGCGGGTAATTCTAAACACTATTTACAGAACTCCACAATAATTTTAGAATTTTATATAAATTTTAGAATCTTATATAAAGCCTATGTTCCTGAGTAACTACCCAGGGATGGGTATTTTTATATAACGTAAATAAACCATGTCCGAAGCACTATTTAATTAAAATTTGGTGTGGTGGTGTGTTACTTTTTTCAAAGCAAAATCGAACAAAATATTGTCAAAACGCTGACGAAGTGGCGATCGCAACTAGTAATTTATATTTATACTCTTAATTGTTATAGCCAATCAGAATTAAAAACCAATAGGAAGACTTAAGCTCAAATACACTTCTTCGTGACGTCATTTGTCCTGCTTGCGCAGAAAATTTCAGTTTTATTTTCGGGTGGCGTAATCTTGTTTTCTATAATTCTTAGTTTATATATATGTATATAGGAGAGGAATTAGCAGAGCTGTCGGCTTACTTAAAGGGGCCCTTTTCGAACACCTTCGTTCTTCAACGATTTCTTGTACGCGACTATCGTAAAAGGGGCCCTTTTCGTACATCTTCATTCTTCAACGATTTCTGGTACACGCGACTGTCGTAAGAAGTTTTTAAACCACTGTGCATCGGTGATAGGTTATAGGTTTCAAGCTCCTCAACAGATGAAGTAGAAATTATCAATGGTAGATTTCTTGCAGACATGTGGGATGTTTGTTCTAATTATTATTTTTATGCTTAAAATCACTATAAAAAAATGTTGCATGATTGACTTCCATTACGTTTATTTACCAATTCACCCGCTTTTATTCATTTAAGTATAGGTTGCACTAGGAGAAGACAACATGACATGTTGACTTTTTAATTTTGTAAAAAAAAACACATAAGATTATATTTGTATTCAGCTTCTTGGTTTTCTCCCAATGGTGGATGCCATAGTAGAAATGGAAAATGAAATGGTAGAATTATGAAGAAAAACAAACAAAAAACAGATAAAAAATAAACTGAACATTACCAAAATGGCTTTATTTATTTCAACAAATTTAAGCAAGGAACGATTCAATTGAAATTTTCTGTGGATATTTTATTATTCAAGGAATAATTTAAAATCTACATTAACAGTATATGAAATCCCACAATTCCCAAAATATAGACCAAAAATCCCGAAATTGAACTTTTTAGTATTTTATCCATAAAGCCCAAATATGGACTAGGGCTTATAAAATACTTTCAGCAATAATTAGGAGGAGTGTGTAAGGTAAAATGGTTGAAGCGTCCCTTAGTAAGACTTCTCATCTCATAGTGTTTCCACTATCCTTAGTAAGTCTCTCCAAGTCGACTCGCAGATCGGCGTGCTGATCTCATTGCTTCTACAATGGTCTCCTCGTGGTGGTTCCTAGGGACCACCTCTTTTGAGTTGGAAGCGAATTCGAGCGATGGTCCCTAGCATGTCCGAATGCTACGGGGCAACGCATTGATGATGTTGAAGACTTTTGCTATCTGGGGAGTATAATTTCAAAAAGTGGGGGCAGCAAAGAAGATATCCCGAATAGACTTTGTAAGGCAAGGCAAGCTTATGGTACTCTTAACAAATTCTGGAGATCGCAAATTATCTCAATTCACACCAAAGACAAGGCTTTTAACAGCAATGTGAAATCGGTGCTTCTATATGGCTGCGAAACATGGAATATATCGAATCGCGAAATGAGATCTATGCAATCTTTTGTAAAACGTTGCCTCAGGCGTATACTTAGAATATTCTGGCCAGCTATAATATTAAATCAAGACTTATGGAATAGAACAAATCAGGTTCCTTTGGATTTAAATATAAGATCGCGTAAATTTGCTTGGCTAGGACATACAGTGAGAAAGCCAGCTAGCTACATAACTAGACAGTCCGTCGAATATAACCCCCAAGGTTCTAGGAGACCTGACAGACCTGCAAATACTTGGAGACGGCAAAGTGAGAAAGAGTTGCATGAGCATGGTGTATCCTGGAGGGAGATGAAATTATAGCTTTATTACAGTCATCTTCTTTTTCCGATCTCAGCTTTGGGATTTTCGAACATATAGGCAAAAGTCAAAATTTTGATGTAAAATAGATAAATAGATGATGTAAAATTACACGAAATTTGGTTCAAACGTACGCACATATAGTTAGCTTATACAAAAATTTTAAATTAAATATTCCTTAAGAAAATTGTTTCTATTAAAAAACAAAATTGAAGGCCATTTTTAGTTTAAAATGCAGAAAAATTCTATAATTATGAAATTTTTAAAACGAAAATCGCTTATTTTTTAACTCAGAGAAGATATAATCTTAAAGTTTTTCCACAATATTTAAAATTTTGCTCGCTAACTACGAGAATATTTAAAAAAAAATTGCTGAAAATTGTACCCAATATTTGAAAAAATAATGCACCAGGGTACCGAATATTTTTATTTTAAATTGCTTATAACTCGCTCATTTTAAAAAAATTTTAGCTATAAACTAGACCTTTAAGACCACCTTTAAGACCATTTTATAAATCAAACAATTTTGGTTTATGTTTTGTTATGATATGCCAAGCTCTACAAGAATTTGCAGGTGAGACATATACCCATCTTTAAGACCACATAGCACAACCCCTGGCAAGTGAATAGCGTTAAAACTTAAGCTCAGATACACTTCTGCTATGCTCATGTCAATTTGTCATATTGGAATAATTGGCCTAGCCCGTTTCAAATGACTGAATTATTTCCTAATTATTTTGATTCTGCCCCACTGTGCATTATACTTATATCTTTTAATCAAGCTTATATTAGTTGTCAATAAAAAAAAAAGAATAAACTTATACGTATGCAAACTTTCCCTGTTCCCTGCTGTTATTTTTGAAAATGGTACAAGTCCATTGTTTAAGTTTCGAGGTATAAATAGCTTTAAACTGGAATTAATTAAAAATATTACAAAACGTTAATCCTTTTAAATTTTATTGTGAAAAAATTATTTAAAAAAATATATGATTTTTTGGCCCAAATGGTCTTATACCACTTTCAATCAAACGTGTTATAAGAAATACAAACAAAATAAATTTAAATCCTTATTTTTTCTACATTAAATTTACTTAAATTTTTAAACTAAAAACATAATATCAAAAATCAGGATAAATTAGACATGGGGGAATTCAATTACAATCAAAATTACAGGTAATGTGTAATCGCAAATATTTTTAATTACACATTACAAATAATTGTAATTTAAATCAGTGACTAAAGTCAATTACAACCAAATGGACTTATACCACTTTCAAATAAACGTATTGTTAGAAATACAAAAAAATAAATTTAAGTCCTTATTTTTTCTATATTAAATTTACTGAAATAGATTTATAAATTAACAACATAATATCTAAAATCAGGATAAATCAGACATGGGGGAGGGAATTCAATTACATTTCAATTACAATCAAAATAACAGGTAATGTTTAACTGCAAATATTTTTAATTATACATTACAAGTAATTGTAATTTAAATCAGGGACTAAAGTCAATTATAACTACTTGTAATTTGTAATTGAACATTTTCAATTACACATTACATGTAATTGTAATTGGAAATTTTCAATTACAAATTACAGGTAATTGTAATTGTAATTAGGCAATAATCAATAATTGGAACTGAACAAAGTTCAATTATAGTCTTAGCCTTTTGCTAATACATTACAATTGAATTTATTAAATTACAATTACCTGTAATTGTAATTGGAGTTTTTCAATTACAAATTACATGTAATATTTAATTTAAAAAATCTCAATTACAAATAATTAAATGTAATTTTAATTGAAAAACTCCAATTAAAATTACATCTAATTACATAATTGCACATATATTTAATTACAGACTGTAATTGACATCCCCCAAGTCTAAGATAAATATCCTCACTAAATAAATATGCGAATAACAATGACTAACAATGTTTGGTAATAATATTTTATGTTATTATCTGAGCCATGAATATAAAAATGTTACAAAAATTATCAAAAAAAAGAAGTTATATTTTACTTCTTAAGGATAGTTCAGACGGTACGACTTTACGTATGTAAATTCCAAGTGAGAATTATATCAAATTTAAACCGTGTTCAAGAAAAGAGAGAAAAATCTGAGTTGTAGAGTAAAGCCCGAGACACATAGAATCCGTCATACGTTATAGGTTACAATACGTCATTGCATATGTAATTGATTACAAACTGTAATTGACATCCCCCAAGTCTGACATAAATATGCGAATAAAAAAGACACTAAAAATTTGTGGTAAAAAACACTTATGTTTTTATCTGAACTCTTTTGTTATAAAAATTATCAAAAAATTAAGGATAGTTACCGTCTAAACTTTACGTACATATGTAAATTCCAAGTGAAAATTATATCAAATTTGATCCGTGGTTAAGAAATGAGAGTAAAAATCTTGCGACTGATTTCTTTTTGCGTTTACACAATTGGTGTAGAGTAAAGGCCGGGGCACATAAAATCCGTTATACGTTATAATACGTCATTGCATATGTAATTAATTACAAACTATAAATATCTTGCGACTGATTTTTTTTTTTGCTTTTACACAATTAGTGTAGAGTAAAGAAAGTTGAAATACAGGTTTTCTTATGAACGTTGCCACAATAAGTACGTCTCCATACGAAACGCAAAGTACGAAATTTGAGCAACTTTAAACTTTTGACGTACGTTGAGCTGTTTGATATCAAGTGGTTTTTCTTTGTTTGGATTAAATTTTTGTATTGAGTGGAAGCAAAAATAAAATAAAATACAACAAAATAAATTAGTTAAATAAAGTAAAATGGGGAAAAATCGTTTCAAGTATTTTCTTACCTGATTTAATGTCCGTCAATAAAGTACTCATTGTGTCATCCATCTTTACTTTAATCACAGTTGAATACGCTTAAGTATAATGTATGCCAGCTGAGCTTTTTTGCGGTATATCTAGCTGTTTTGCGCGATTTGCCTTTGAAAAATTGCCCAATAATATAGAGAGCCTTACGGCTGCCTAATTTTTATCCCTATTTTCGCCCAATGTCCCAGGGATTCTTTACACACAATTCACAAAAATTTGACATTTCGTAAGACTTGTGTAATCATGTAAACCGCCCTTTACCATTACATCAAAACAATAATACCATTCTCTAGTTATAAGTGTTTTTTACACTAGCACTAGTTAAAGGCCGTTTCACACTATAATACAATTAACTATACATTTAAATAAAATGCCTCCCTGATGTACTCGTTGTTTGAAAAACAATAACAACTGATCATGTCAGGGATTCATTTTCCTCAAAAGTATTAATACTTGTATTATAGTGTAAAACGGCCATAAGTAAAATCTGCCAAACCGCAGTACATATATACATATGTACATACTTAAGTCGCAATAACCAGTAACAATTGAAATATGAAAGTTGTTTCAGTTATAATTGGAATTATACTACTGTAAAAAACAATTTTTTCTGTAATAGCATTTTATACCTAAAATTCTGTTTCTTTGCGTCATGAAAACACTCTATTGCATATTAAATAAAAATGTAAAAATAATTGCCGTTTTTTTTTTTCTAAAGTAGACTTATATCACTTTCAAATATAGCAGCTCATATGGTCGACGTATGTATGTACATATGTATGTATATTAACTTCATATCTGTAGTAATTCTTGCTATAAATATAATGAACTATAATAACACACTATTAGCTAAGTTCACTTCTACTATAATAAAGTTCTAATTATATTTACTATTTTACTTTATGTTTTTATCCCATTAGAGATAAAATGTCATGAAGAAATTTTAATGTATACAAACTTCACTCGTAATCTGGAAAAAAATATGAAAAAAAATATATAACTATTTAAGTATTTCTATTTACAGTACCTACAACATGTATGTATTATAATAATGCATGTTATGACATGTATCTTCTTGTTCAAACTCCTGTTTCACTTGTCAGCTGCAGGAGTAAAAATATTTTTATCCAGCAAAACAAGATATTTTAAAGTGAATGTAAAAAACATCAGTAACTTTACACTTGTTCCTTAAAAAATATAGTAAATAAAATAATAAGGATTCAAGAATTTTGCTTGGAAACGGTGTAGACTTTTAGAATATTTTGTGAGAGGTTTTATTTTTTGATATACTTGCTTTTATTCATATTCATGTTTATTTTTTAGAGGTTTTTGATTGTTGTTGATAGATAATATTATGGCATCTTTAACAAGTAAAAGTGCTACATTCGGCCGTGCCGAATCTTCTATACCCTTCACCACGGTGATTTTATTTGTGCAGACATGCGGACAGACGGACATCATTTCAACAATTTCTCTATGTATAAGGATCCCGAATATATATACTTTATGGGGTCGGAAATGAATATTGTAGAAATTACACACGGAATGACAAACTTATATATACCCTTTCCACCTGTGGTGAAGGGTATAAAAATATGTTACTATATATACATACATACATATACATATTCTTAATATTAAAATATATTATGTTACAGTCATAATTTTCATTTTCACAGATATATTGAAATTTTGTTTTTAATTTTTCGAAAATTGTTTGTAAACATTTTTTGTAAAAATATTTTTTTCAAAATTGTTTGTAAAATTTTATTCGAAATTTTTTTGGAAAATTTTTTAAAAAATTTTTTTTCGAAAATTATTCTGTGGAAATATCGTTTTGAAAACGGTTTGTAAATTTTATTGCGAATGTTAAAAAACAATTTTTAATTTTTTTTTAATTTTATTGAATTTTTTTTACTAATGGGTACCCTGTGGGTCAATTGACTACCTGTATATGTATTGCTTTCTATAAAGATCTTTAATACAAATCAAAGCAGAAAACCCCTACCAACCTAAAAACAAACAAAAGTCGCTCTCGCAGGGGGTTATTGACCCCCTGAGATCTGTATGCACTCCTTGCGATCTATCTGTCGCGGTCTAATATTTATTTGACAAAAAAAAGCAACAGAGAATCATTAAATTGAAAAAAATTTAAAAACAATTTGAAAAAATATAGGTGGGCGTGGTTTTTGGCCCACAGCCTCCAAAGTAATGATCCGATGTTGCTGAATTGCTATACGAAAACTTTCGAAACTATGCCTGACAGATTGGTGTGCTTTAATTTTTTCTATCTCTTCTGGTGCCTTGGCAAAGGACATTTCAACCCGAACACGGACAGACGGACAGACGGACATCGCTTAATCAACTTCTCTATGTATAAGGATCCAGAATATATATACTTTATGGGGTCGGAAATGAATATTGTAGAAATTACACACGGAATGACAAACTTATATACCCTTTCCACCTGTGGTAAAGGGTATAAAAAGTTAAACATACAAATACTTACATATGTATGTATGTATGTACATACAACCAAGTGCATGAAGATACGTACCTGATATTTAGAAAAGTAAACGCACTGGCACATGTCAGTAAAATCCAAAGGACTTCATTTAAAGGCTTCTTTAAGGCCTTTTTAGTCACTTTTATTTAAAAAAAAAAAAAATCTGAAATGGCCTACACTTACCTCGTGGAAACAAATTTTTTTTAAGGATATACTACAACGAATAAAAGTTCAAAGAATGTACATATATTTGAATCGAAAAAACTACACTTCCTTCCTTCCCGACTCTGTATCTCCATATACCAAAGTCACATACTGAATTTCATTTTGATATGGCAAACGGTATGACCTGTAGATCGATCACAAATATAGTGATATTGACAATTTGGGGTGTCATGTAAACTTCACTTCCTGATTATTATACTGAATTTGAGTTTGTTATGTCAACCGGTATAACCTGTAGAGCTTTCACGACAGACATCATAGCGAAAATGGTAAAAATGGATTTAGGAGAACTCAAGAGGTAAAAATCCATTGAAATCCAGACATCGACTTTTTTCATGATTACTTTACTTTACCTATACTGCGTATGGTAAAGTAAAAATTGGTTTCTAAATTATAGTCTTCCTTAAATATCTTATAATCACTTCCAGTTTTGAGAAAATATTTTTGTTCTATGTATATGTAAAGATCTCTTCAATATAGAAGCAGATTTAAAACATACTTTAAGCGGCCTAAAAGACTATTAAAATCCCGGAAAATTTTCATCGCTAAAAAATCATTTATAAGATCTCGATCCTACTACACAATCGGTTATATATTATGAAGTGCATGTAGAAACCTTTAACACGTCGTCCAGACGAGCTATTGTTTTGGTTGCACATGAACAAAGCGTCGGCGGAATAGGAAACATAATTTGTTTACTTTCTGTTGATAAAACGTATCGATGTGCATATTATTAATTTTTGTTTGTCGTCAATGTTGTTTGAATGCTTAAAGCATAGCAAATAGGATTTGCACGCTTGATCAATAGATGGCGTTCTTTAAAAGCGAAAGTATCATACCAAAAACAATATTTGATGGCAGACATCGATGTGCGAACAAATGTTCTAACAATGCTGTTTGAACAAGAACAGACATTGACAACGATGGTCTTCACAAGTCGTTTTAATGTGCGCGCACATGAAATTGTTCAATGGTTGAACAAATCAATGGCTCATCAAGACGTAGTGTTAAACAAAACCGAAAAATCACACAAATACACTTCTAATCCACACTAAGACATTTCAAATCTTTACAGTATATGCATAAATTTGTTTCCTATAACGACTAAACAAATAAAACCAAAAATTAAAGGGCGTTTCGATAGTGTCACTACTTTGCATATAAGATTAATTTTTAAACAGTACTCGGCTAACACTTAAAATTTACACAGATTATATTTTACAATATTTACTGTAACAAGAAATAACGAAAATAAAATTAATAAAAATGAAAGGGTGTACCCTAGCTGTCGTGGATTTGAAATATTTAGCATGCAATTGTAAAAGTTATGAAAGATACTTGATATTTACACAGGGTATTACTACTATGCTCTAGTATAAAAAAAATAAAAGGGTGTCCCATAAGACATGAAAAAAAATGTAAAACTTGTACTTTTAAAGTTATATATTGAAGGCAGTACGGAACTCTACGTATGTGAGACTGACTCGCATTTGACTAATTTATTTCTAAAATTGTGTGTTCTTTGCGAATTGTTGATTTTTTGATATTTTGGTGAAATTTCAATATCATAAAAAAATTTTAGCTTTTTGCTTACAATTAAGACTTTTAAGCACAATTATGAATTACTTTCACATAAGTTATTATTATTTATTAGTAATAAATCAAGAATTTCTTATTTTTTTTTTTTTTTTTTTTTTTTGTGAAAATGGTGATGGGAAAGAAAAATTTTTGTTTTCAATATTTATTTATTTTTTTTTTTTTTGTGATATTGATATTTTTAAAAATATCGAGATTTACGCGCTTTTTTATTTTTTGTTGTAATTTCGATTTCTTGGTGAGTTATCGATATTTTTCTTAATTTCGATTTTTTTTGGTAAGATGCCACTGATTTGGTGTACTTTTGATCGTTTGTTAAATAGGTGAATTTCTGCTAACTTTTTTAATAAATTGTGCAATTTTTTTAAGGAATTTACGAATTTGGATGCTTAACCGAGTTTTTAATTTTTGGTGATATTTCGCTTTTCGTAAATTATCGATTTCGAGTTTTTAGAAAATTTTAGCATTTTGTTTGCAAATAAAACTTTTAAGTACGTATATGAATTACAAATCAATTATTCAGGTAGGTGATGGAAAACGATTTTGAAAACGAATCGATTTTAAAACGATTTTTTTGTTTTGTAAAAAAAAATTGTTTTTAATAATTTTAATTGGTTTTATTATTTTTGTCTAAATTCTTAATTATTGTTTGATTTTTATCTTCTGGGATATTTTTCAAACCCAAATGTTAAGAGATGGATTCAAAAATAATTATCAAAATCAATCGACATTCATTACACCATTTGAAAACGATTGTTTTAAAATCGATAGCATACATACCTGATTATTTATTAGTAATTATTTAGTAACTAATTATTTAGTAAGTAAATTAATGGAAAAAAGTTAAAGTTTTGTTTTCAATAGTTCATATTTTTTGATAAATATCAAGTTTTTGGTGAATTTTTAATTTTTTGTTGAAATTTTGATTTTTTGGTGAATTATCGATATTTTTCTTAATATCAATTTTTTTTTGGAAAGTTGCCCTGGCGGTAAATATTTAATCTTTTGCTAAATAAATGATATTTTGCTATATTTTTTATTCGTTTGTGCAATTATTTTTAAGAAATGTAAGAATTGTGATGATGCTTAGCCGAGTTTTTAATTTTAAGTGATATTTTCGTAAATTACGTTATCGAATTTTTGCGGAATTTTAATTTTTCAGAAAGTGTTAGCTTTTTGTTTATAAATTAAACTTTTAAGCTCGCATATGAATTACTAAACATTTATTATTTCTTAGTAATTAAATTAAGTAAATTAATAGTGAAAAATTAAGGATTTGTTTTCAATATTTCATATATTTTGAGAAATATAAAATTTCTGTTAACTTTTTTTTTGCTGAAATTTCAATTTCTTGGTGAGTTATAGATATTTTTCATATATTTTTGATATTTCATCAACTTTTTGGTGAATTTTTTTTTCATTTTTTCTGAAATTTCCTTGTGAATTTTCGATATTTTTCTTAATTTCATTATTTTTGGTTAAAGTTTCACTGTTTTTCAAATAAATGATTTTCTGGTAAATTTTTTATTCAATTGTGCAGGTTTTTTTAAAGGAATTTACGAATTTCTATGCTTTCCCAAATTTTAATTTTCTGGTGATATTCCGGTAATTATCGATCATTTGTTAAATTTGTAATATTTTTTTTTTTTTTTTTGTGAAATTTTGATTTCTAACAACATTTTAGCGTTTTTTTTATGAATATATAGGCTCTATTAGACTCATTAATAATATTAAAATTTTAGCGAAGTTTTGATTCTTTTGTGGTATTTGATCTATTGTGAATTTTTTTAAATTCATATTTTTTGAAAAAATTGTATTTTTTTTTTTTTTTTTTTTTGTGAAATTACATTTTTTTATTCTTCTAGCAAAACTTTGCATTGTTTCTTAAGATTTTTTAATTTTTTGCATTTTAATAAAAAATAATTTTTTTTTTCTGTGATTTTTTTTTTTTTTTTTGGGAGTTGTGGATTTATTGGTAAATTGGCAATTTTTTGTGAAATTTCTTAGAACCTTTTAGCTTTTTTATAAATTTAGATTTATTGGCCAGAATGCATCAAAAGATTTTAATTGTAATGTAAACTAATTGGGCCTTATTATTGTAAATGTAAATAAAACAATTTTATTACATGTTTTTTGTTTATGAATATTTAGGCTCTATTATGATTTATTAAATATATTACAATTTTTACCGTAGTTTTTTTTCTATTTATTGTGAATTTTTTTAATTTTATATTTTTGTAAAAAATTTAATAATTTTTTTTTTTTTGTGATGCATTTTTTTATTTATATTTTCTGGTAAAATTCTGATGTGTTTTAAGATTTTTTAATTTTTGCTTTTTAATAAAAATTATTTTTTTAAGATAAAACTAATATGTATTTTAAAAAATTTTCATTTTTTTCGAAAATATTTTTTTAAGTTTTGCTTTTTAATAAAAATTATTTTTTAAGAAAATTCCAATATTTAAATAAATTTTCATTTTTGGGGAAAACAGTTTTTCACATTTTAGAGAAAAATTAAAATTGGTTGGTGAATTGTTAAAATTTTTCGGTTAAATTTTGGAATCATTCAGGTTGGTCATACGGACAGAAATGGTGTAAGGTCCTGAAAAAATCCATTACAGCCCGAGCATACACCATAGATAACACATAGATAGTCAACTGAAACGTCAAAAACCTAAGTCTCTTGTCAAAAAACCTAAGTCTAAGAATGTATTGGTAGGCAAAATTGTATAAGTGTTGGATTTTTTTTTAAATTCCCGACAGCACCTAAACTCCCCATAGTTGTATAAAATATTTTGTAAAAACAGAATATTTTTTTCCGTTCAATTTTAGATGTTAAAATTAAATAATTCTTTTGGTTTTTAATAAAAATATAAATTTTGTATTTTCCTAATTTATTTATGTGCGAAAAACTTTAGATTAAAAGCTAATTTGAAATATTTGCTATATTGATTTGAAAATGTTCATCCCCTAAAAGACAAAAAAATACAATACTGTGTACAAATAAATTTCACCAAACAAATGTCAATAAAATAAAATTTATTTTTTATTAAAAAATTTTAAAAACAATAAATTGTTAAATAATTTTCTGTGCAAAAATTCAAAATTATTTAAATAATTGGAAAGTGCAATGGAATATCGCGTAATTGTGCCTAAATGTGAATACCCTAAGTGTGTTGAATTCACACCGTATCCGTATGTGAAAAGACATTTGAAGCCACGTTTTTAACATTTGGAGAGTTGGCCATCTATGTTATCTATGGCATACACCTAGTTAAATTGACTTTTATACCTACATAATTAACTATAAGAATGTAGAATATACAAACCTTTTTCTTTATTTATTACAAGTAATATAGAAACCATTTTTATCGAAATATCGATAATTCCTTTCGGCTAAACCCAAAAACAAAACATTATTTAGCTGCCAATGTCAATCTCTTATTTTCAATAATTTAAATAAATTTATTAGTTTTTATTTTATTTTTTTTTTTTTTTGCAAATATTACTTGATTATAAATTTATTTGGTTTTTTTTTTAATTTAATTTAATTTCAAAATTATGTACACATGCAGGCCACTTTTTACAAAATCTTTAGAACAGCATAGATAATCAAAATATATTTATATAAATTAAATTTAAAAGTTAAGAATTCATTCATTATTCACTATGCGCAAGCGAAAAAAAAATACTTCATAATACTCAAGCTTTAAAAAATAAATCAAAAAGAAATGCAAGTGATAAATTCCTCATTATAAATGACTTAAAATAATTTCATGTTACTAAAGCTATTTTCCATACTATTTAATGAAATATTTTGTTGTTGTTGTTGTTGTGAATTTAAATATGGATTACTTGGAATTGTGTTCAATGATCTCATTTTATATTGATTTTGGTGATTTGAAAAGTCCAGCTTTTTATTAAATCTCTCGCCCATCATATGCAGTTTCATTTTATCGTTATTGCGGCTTGAAGCATCCCAAATGACCACAGCCTTGGGGCCAAATTTCAAAATCGATTTGAGTATCTCACGCCTGGCATGTACAGCCTCTTCATTGCATTTGAAAATGATTTGATATTCAAAATAGCCGGGCGATAATTCATGACCCACCAATTTATTAAAGTTGATTAATTTTGTTAGGGTCTCGAAAACCATTAAAGGGGTCATGTTAAAGGTTTTGCGCAGCAACAGCTTGGAACTATTGCGTGAAGTACAAACTTTAATCATGGGTAGATGCAGCATACGAAAGAGCACAGGTAATCTTAATAATAATAATAATTAAATTAATATAAAATAAATATTTTTCTTTGATACAACACAAACTTTACTTACTTTTCTAAAGCCAAAGGCATTAGATTGGGATCAATGTATTGCAGATAGGCAAAACCTCTAGAAGCTCCCGAAAAATGCACTTTAAAACGTAAAATATAAACTTCTCCCAATAAGGAGGCAACTTCAGCTATTTTTTCCGCCTGTGTATCAGCTGGTATGCCGCACAGGAATATCTTTTGATTACGAAAAAAACGGCATTAAATTACAAAAAAAAATCGTTGCTTCTGATTTCTTGCTTACCTCTCCAGTGCAGGCATTTAATTGCTCTTGCAATTGCTCGTCCAATTTCTTGCGACTTTTCAAATATTTTGTGCCATTTTCCTGATACGATTCATACCACTTTGAGGGATGCTCAAATAATGATCGTACATAAGAACACATTTGAGGACTAATGCAGATTGACATTATTTATTTATTTATCTTCTTTTCTATTCCTACTCAAATTTAAAATTTCTTTATTGTTCACAGTTTTCCAGGAATTCGTGTCTAGTAGTATTTTTTTCTTCTTTATCTAAGCGCACGATGTTCTCGCCTTGAATGCTGTTTTCAAATTGTAAAGTGTAGTGACAGTTCCTAGAAATGTCTGCTAAAATTCGAGTGCAAAAAAATAGCAGTAATAAAGTAATATTTTGATTTCAAGCAACAAATTACTTTGTGCTAATTATTTAAAACAAGAAAAAGTTGTGATTTAAAATTCCTGCTCTTTATTATAAATAAAAATAAAAAAATAAACTTTCTGCATCCATTTTTTAAAATAAACTTTTTCGCCGCCAATTGTTAAACGCCATTTTTTCCGTCTGCAAATCTTTTTTTTTATTTGAATTTAAAATTCTGCAACTGTGCTTGTGACTGCTGTTTTGTTGTTGTTCTCCCCAAAATGGCAAAACATTTGTGTTTGTGTGAGTGCAATTGTGTGAGCGAGTTTTTAAGCTCAAAATATCAGTGAGTAAAAGCAATTCCGGGAATTGGATGTTAAAGTTGCCATATGCAAATTTGTAAATATTTTCATTGTTACACAGCTGCGATTTTTGTTTAGCAATTCAAGCGGTTTTATTTTAATTCTCTAATATAGCAGACATAAGAAAAAAGGTAAAACATGTATTCTCGTTAATAAATGACAAAAGGGCAAGATTTACTATCCTACACAATAGTGCGATTTAATCACAAAAAATTCTGTGAGAATTCTGTCTTACACCGTGTTTACACCTGACAATGCTGTTATGACAATAACGATACATACACTCTCTTTCACTAATACATATGAATTACTGTCTTGAATATTATGATGACAGTAAATAGAAAATTGATTTTAAGTATGCCGACAATATTTTAATTTTTTGTGTTTAGAAAAGAAATCAAAATGAAAAATTCGTAAGCTGAATTGTCATAGTCATTGTCTGGACGACGCCGACACTACGGAGACAATTATCAACATTTTTGACAACTAATACATATTAGTTTATTGTCATTACAGCATTGATCAAATATATTGAAGATACAATAAATAATAAATGTAAATAAAATGACAGTATTGTCACATGTAAACGTAGGGTTATTCAAAAAATCGTTTCAAAATGGCGTTGTCAGTCGTAAAGTAGTAAAAAAATGGCGTTGTAGGTGCCAGGGATGATAGAAAACAAGGTTACGCCATCACGAAAATAAAATTGAACTTTTGTGCCCATGTCGGCCGAATGACGTCACTTAAATGTCTTCCTATTGGCTAATAATTCTGACTGAGTGTATAACTATAAATTATGAGAGTTTTTAATAAAAATGTTGAGAGTTTATTTGCAGGTGTTCCAATTTTTGCCTATTACTTAGATCTTTTGTACGTATTTATTTGAAGCAATTTGTTGATTACAGACTTGGCAACTTTAAATTGTCCGAACAACGTCATCTAACGGGAAAACATGCGCATGGCGTAATCTTGTATTCTATCATTCTATTAAGATATTGTAAATCTGAGCGCATGGAAATAAATATTCTACATATTTTTTTAAATGATTATCAAATACACTTCTAATCCCCACTATCATACTTTTTGAGCACACATGCCAGTTTTGACAGATCGTACGACTGAGTATGATAGTGAATCATGGCCTTTAAGAGATAAGGTAGACATATAAGCACATTTTTGTAGATATTTTCAAGGATTATATAAATTAAAAAAGCTTAACATTTCAGTAATAAATAAACCTTTTATGACATTTCAAAAGACAAATGTATGCCCGCGGCACCCAACTTTGTGATCTTACCCTCAAGCCTCTCTTCACCCTTGGTGTGCTTTTCGGTTCAAAAGGCACACATACATACATAATTTTTATGTTGTATGGGGACACCCTTTAATTTTTAAAACTATGCAAATTTTTATTAAATGGGACCAATCTAAAAGCATAAACTTTCATAAAAAACGCCTGTTCAGAAATTACAGAGTTCTGCGTAGACAAATATGTATAAATACACAAATCAGTCAAATCCGAGTCAGACTGACACACGTAAGGTTCTGAACTATGTCCAGTACAACTTTAAAAATACAAGTTGTTAATTTTTTCACGTGTTATGAGGCACTCTTCAATTTTTAATTATTTGTTATACTAGATCACAGTACTAAAAACCCTGTGTAAATATCAAGTGTCTGCCTATAACGTTTAGAAGAGATTTTCAAAATCCTCAAATTCGCGACATCTTGGGAACACCCTTTCATTGTTATTTATCTTCGTTACTTGTTGTCACAGAAGATATTGTAATATACAATCACATATATACCTATTGCGGTTCAAAAAAAGGCAAAATACGTGAAAAACATGTCACTATCTGAACACCCTTTTATTTTTAGTAATTACAACACGTTACACACATTCTGTCCTATGAACCGAATACACCTTTTCGGAAAGGGGAGAAAAAATAAATATACACGTGTATCGGCAATTTTCATGTACACGTCAGAATTTTTTGTTTTTATGTATAAAGTATAAAGCTCGTAGTGTCCGTCTGTCCGCCTGTGTGAAAGACTTTGAATAGATTTTTAAATCTTTTTCCGTGATCCAATCGAGCTGACTCCGTTTATACATTTTTCAGATTTCCTGAAATTCAACATATCTTCTGTACAAATTTGAAATCTTCTCTATTACGGTTCAAAAAAAAGGTCTATATACATACGTGCAAATCACGACTCTGTCGGAAAACCCTTTAATTTTTACATAAATACCATATTAATACACCATCTGTGAAAATTTTAAGAGTCTACCTATTATAGTTAAAAAAAGACCATATTCATGCAAATTACGTTACTGTCGGAACACCCTTTAATTTTTACTTATTGTTATAGTGGCCATAGTAATACACCTCCTGTAAAAATTTCAAGAGTCTACCTATTATCCTTCAAAACTTAGGCCATATACATGTAAATCACGTCACTGTCGGAAAACCCTTTAATTTTTAGGTTTAACTTTGTATACTTGTTTATAAGGATTGAAGATAGTTTTAATTACTGTCCACAAATTTTAAGTGGTTGCCTCCTGCAGCTCAAGAATTAAAGACATAAACGCAAATAACACGTCACTTTCGAAACACCCTATAAGTTTTAATATTTGTTGCTATAGCGGTCACACTTATACACCTTCTGTGAAAATTTCAAGTCTTTCTATTATCATTCAAATCTTAGGCCATATATGTACATGCAAATTACGTCACTATCGGAACACCCTTTAATTTTTGGTTTATCTTTTTTATACTTCTTTATATAGCGAATTAAGTTTTAAATAGTGTTTGTAAATTTGAAGTGTATGCCTGCTTCAGTTCAAGAAATATACATTTAACACGTCTCTATGGGAACACCCTATACGTTTTAGTAGTTGTTGCTATAATATACATATCTATAATATGATATGTATATATATATATATATATATATATATATATATATATATATATATATATATATATATATATATATATATATATATATATAGTATATCTTCTGTGAAAATTGAGTCTATCTTAAGACGCTTCGAAGTTCCTAAACTTTTTTAAATCAATAAAACAAATTTTTATTTTTTATTTATTTATTTTTAAAATTATTCTTATTCTGTTGTTTTTAAATATAAATACCTTTTACTTAAGCATGTTTTTAATATACTTAAATATATATTCTTCAATCATTGGTATTTGAATTTTTCCAAGAAAAATCTTTTAAGCAAAATGTAGATTTTAAAAATATTCATTAAAAAAATACTAAAATGAAAATAAAACTTGTGAAACATTAATTGTAAATAAAAATTACACTCATTAAAAAGACTCTTATAATTAAACTTTTATATGCAAAAAGTAAAAAAAGGACTACAATTAATTGCAAGAGAGAAATGAATATAGAAAAAAAGGCCAACAAATTAGTTTTTAAAAATTCGCAATAGAGAAAGAAGCCTTAAACTAAATGATAATTAAAACTAAAACTAAATATTTTAAAGCAGCAAAAATTGATTTACCAAAATGGACACCAACCTATGTAGCACTGGCACAAGTTCTCATTGTTGGTGGCCTGTTGTATTAGCAAATCGACCTGCTGTTGCACGGTGTAACTGGTTTGGGTTAGAAAATCACTGCCGGTAAGTTTGCGTTTGACACGTTTGATAACTTTACTGGCCTTGCTGTTGGTTATATCGGCATTTGTGGCATTGTTCATATGGGCGATCAGGAATTGATTATCGTAGACTTTGGACTTGGTGGCAGTATTGCTGTGCAGGACGGTGTCATCAATGGAGTTGCTTAAACTACCCGTATTGGCGCCACCAGCCATGCCTCCACCGGAATTGTTGTTATTCTTGATGCGATGATTTTTCGCTTCAGTGTCTAGCAAACGCCAGTTGAGCAAAGGATCGTAGACAAAGGCTTCCAAAACAGCCATTAAAGAATCTTTATTACGTCTCAGCACCAGCATAACACTCTCACAAGTACGCCGGTAGGTGCCTTCAATGCCTGTAACTTCCATGGCCTTAATAAGCATACGTGTTAAACGGAAGGGTATTTTCTCGGGAAATTTTTCACGTGTCATGGCCACTTCAAAGCAATCTCCAAAATCTATATGCAAAATTTTTCCACTCATGCGATCTAACATCAAATTTGAGGGATGACGATCTCCTAGACCCAAAATGTAACCCACCATAGACATTACTGCTAAGGAGCGTGTGTAATTTGTGCGCCTTTCGAACCACACTTCGGAAGAGGGCGACTTAAGCCACAGCAGTTTGGCTAAATCATCTCCGGGTGTTTGATCCAAAGCATATTCAAACACTTCTACCTTTTGCATTAAAGTCAAATGATCGTAGTCTGGGGAAATGCTTAACATAGTACGATGTTCCTGATTTAAGGGTACCTTCTTTTTGTCTCTGTAATCCCGTATAAGTGTGTGTAGTGTATCACAATGAGGCACCCAGCCTATAAGGCCAGAATTTGTGCTTAGCGGTATGACAGCATAACGCTGTATTGCCAGGTTTCTTCTAAACGTATCGGGATCATCGAGTAGCAGAGTATTTACCAAAGAAAATAGCTGCATAACACGTTCATCTTGCCTGAGATCTTCGTGGCCCTTCAACAGATACATGTAATCTTTGCCATTTGACCCACGTATACACAGCTTGCGTGGTCTTTGCTTAGATGTGATCACTTGCAAGTTGGTTTTTATAAAGCTGATTCTAATCAATTCCTGTCCAGGATTGTAGGAGCCTGGCACCGCTAATTCTAAATCTTTACAGGCCAACAACTTGGGCGAAACATAAGGCAATTCCAAGGAGGTTAACTGTGGTAGTTGTCTTGATATCTTTTGGAATACATGATAATAATTATCCCAAGCATGATCCAAATCCATTAAGGAATTTGATGACTTATAACGTTGAGTCCATTCATAGGCCTCGGTCAGTTCCCGACCATAAGCCTGCGAGAATGAAGTCTCTTTTAGAGTCTGTGGTCCTCTCTCGAGCATGGCATGCAGTGGCTCTAGGATTTCAAACATGCCCTTAATATTACGATCACCAAAGTATAAACGTGAGGCTTCTTCCAAACCCTCATGCCACTGTTCATGCCATAAAATGGCTACTCTTATCAACTCCTCACTGATCATCATGGTCTGTTCCACCAAAATAGGAGAGTGTTTGCGCATGGAGTCTAAAATTTTAAATGCAGCATTTTTCCGTGCCACCGAAGCCGATTTGGAGGCCACTGTTAGTGGGTAGACCAAGGCCTGTGGATGATATTTTCCTATGTCCATAAGAAGTTGATGAATAAGTTGTCCTACCAGATTGCGATGGGTGTCTATGCGTGCTATTAACTGGGGTATAACCTGCAGCCACGTATTAATCTCTATTAATTTCATGCCAGACAGTAACGCATCATAGATTTCCGAGTGATGACCATAGTCAAACCATAAAGTCAGCAAACGTAAAGTATCCTGCAACGAATTGCCCTTTATCAAGCTAATGGAATGGAAGAAACCCTGTACGGCAGGCACGGCATATTGTTCTATAATCATTTTCTCCTTTTCCAACAGCAAAGCACTGTTGTGTAAATCTAGCGGTGTTTTAATGTTCTCCAAAGTTTGAGCTTGCACTACTTTGAAATTCATGTAGGCATACAAATGCCAGGCCTTGTACCAATTTGGATCATAGTCAGTGGCTTTTTCAAAGCATTCCAAAGCACCCTGTACAGCATCTGGTTCTAGGCCCTGTAATTTGTTTTGCCAAATAGCCAAGCGCAAGTAGCATCTAGCCAACAGACGATGATCTTCTTGTTTATAAACTGTATCGGGCATGCAATTCAATTGGTTGCTGTAGGTGTTAACAAAACGACTGAGTTGGTCGTAGGCTCCCTGCATATTGTCGGAGGCTGCCATATGTTTGGTATAGGCATAAGTAACTTGAGGCAAGTTATAGGGCAAGGGTTCCTTTGGATTCTCACTGGGATCGCAGCCCAACAACATGACCAATGTCTTATGTGACTGTTGTAAAGAGCCAGATTTACGGCTCAGTGAAGCATATTTCAGCCAAGTGTGTATGTCATCATGAGGCCTCACCACCAACGAATGTACTTGAATAATTCTACGCCAATCCTCAACCAAGCGTTGGCCACCTTGCAAACGTTTCCACCACATGCACTTCAAAGGTTCTCTGCGTTCTGGTATTAGTTTGTATTGTATGACTTCCTCAAGTTCGGCTAACATTTGCACACAAACCATGGCGCCATAGGCTCGTTCATAAGATTCTCCTGCCATAGAGGTTAGTTCTGTATCCAAAAGATCCCTAGTCTCATCTATTAAACGTTGGGCTAATTCAAATTCATCATAATGAACGGCCAAGACGGCGCGGTAAAAAGAACCATCCTGTGTGTCTTCCGGTATGCATCTTACATATTCTTGCATGGCTTCCCAATCTTGTAGGCCCCAAGCTGCCACCGCTGCTAAATGACCAGCTTTAGATTTGACGTCTTTGCCAAACGATTCCCACTCTTGCTTGGCAATTTTGCTGAGCTGAGACCATTCTCCCAAAGACTCCAGACAACGCATGGAACCCAATCTAGATTCCATATCATTGGCGTCTTGTCGCAAATTGCGTTGATAGTGTATAAGAGCTTGATCCCAGTTGTGTAGCTTTTCGTACCATCTGCCCTGCACCTTGAGCTCATCTTTGAAACGGGAGTTTTCACCACCCACAGAATTGCGATAAGTGGTGAGAAGACCTTCAGCAGCTTCCTTCTGCTGCAATTTGTTATTTATCAATATTAAAGACTCGAAAACATGAGGATCCTTATGGGTCACGAACTCCTCCTCTTTGTAGCGCAAAGCTTTGGCATAGGCACGACAAGCCATGGCTCTAGTACCCAATAGTTTGGGATCTATTAAGATGGGGTCCTTGTCACAGTGCTCCATAAATTCGGCCAAATTTAGTATCGTCTGAGTAATCTCAGGCATATCGGTGACCTGCAAAGCTTGAATCAAAGACTTGGTCAATTCGTTTTTATGTTCAGTAGACAATTCAGTCCAGCAGGAAATAAAGGCAGCATTAAATAAGTCTCTCAAAAGTTTATCGTAATCTTCGGCTAACACTCGGCAGGCACGCAGAGCATGAGATCTGGACTCTCTTAACAAGCCAATAGACAAACGCTTTAACCACTCTACCCAATCATCTTTGGAGACTCGGCGATTTACCTGCCAAGCCATGCACAATTGAGCTGTAGACACGTTAAGTTTCTTAATAGTCGTATTGGCATCACTCATGGTATTGGAAGCAGAATTTGCTTTAAATTTGGTCTGTCTCATAAGAAACTCCTCATCCAGACACATGGTGGTATTGGATTGCAGCTTGGAAAGTAATTTTTCATATTGAGAATTAACAATGCGTTGCTTGGAAATGGTACGATTAACTAAAGGAGCAAACACTAAATACTTTTTGCCCAATTGTATAACCAAGGAATTCAAAGTAGACATGGCCTGATCGCGCAGATCTGCCTCATTATCCAGCACTCTTACCAATGGGTGTATGATACGCGAGGAAAAATCGGTGAAATCTAGATTCCAAGCCAGTTGATCTATAGTCTCTAAAGCTACCAAAGACACTTGCTGTGGTACATAGGGAGAGTCGAATAGCTTGACCACGGGTGGCACTATCAAATGCAAATAATCATCTAAATTGTTACCAAACTTCTTAAGAGCCTGCAACAAACGTTTGGTAACATTGCGATCTTTCGAGTTATCATGCTGCAAAACACGCAGTATTTGGGGTATTAATTGAGCCAGATAATTACGAAATTCTCCTCCTAAAGCGACGGCAATTTGTTCTATTAAATTGATGAGGGTAGACTGCAGGGGTGTATTGTTTGTCCAGAATTCCTTAATCAATTTGAAAATGTCATTCATGTAGGTAATAATGTGTTGACGTACAATTTCCACCAAAATGGCCAGTTGTTGGAATAAAAACTCTCTTAAGTTATTATTGGCAGTGCGTACATTTTCCAAGAGACTGGGTAAGACTTGTGACAAATACGGCACACATTTAATGCCTAAACTTTGGAAAATATAGGTGACTGCCTGAACGACACTGGTATGGCGGCTGCTTAAAGTGGGATCTCGTAAAATGCGCATTAGAGCGGCTATAGCTACAGCAGGATAATATTCATCCAGTATGTTGCCCATGTTAACCAACAATTCGGCTGTTGATATATCCTGGTTCTCTTCCACCTTATAATCGGTTAAGGAAATTAGAACACTATCATTTTGACTGTCTATTAAACCTTTGTTCATTTTATGTTTATAAGGATCCATAGCTCCCAGCAGACCTAAAACACGTATGGTTTCACGGCGTATGGAACGTCTTTGTTCGGTTTTTAAAAAGTTAATTAAAATATCTATCAAAATCGGATATTTATGGTAGGGCGTAACTACACGGCCAGTAGCACTTATCAACTGGCCTAGCGTCCACAAGGCTACACCTCTTTTATCGGGCGAACCAGCATCTCCCAACATTTCGAGCAATATGGAAAGCAAATCATCAGCCCACATTTCCATTTCATTTGAACCACCATTGACTTCAGCTAAATCACCAATCGCCCTTAAAACATTTAATACCACACCAGGATTTGATTCTGGTTCTTTTAGCTTAGGTACCAATATGGTTAAAATTGGATTCATATACGAAGAAATCAAGCGTGGCGTACTAATCACCAGGTGATCTAACATTCTAGCACTTTGCTCTTTATTTCTACTCATACCCGAATGCTCGAGCTCGGTGAGCAATTGAATCATGACCCGCCTTAACTTGGGCATTACATACGCAGGATTCATAGCCGACAAACGGCCAACGGTGACCATGGCTAATTCACGTATTTCAAATATTTCGTCATTTAAAGTGATGAAGAGAGCACTTAACGATTCTGGTTGAGCTAATTCGGCATCGAAAGTTTCGTCAAGTGAGCGTAAGATACGTACTCTTACATTACAATCCATATCGGTGATGGCCACAATCAATAAACGTTCAATGGCATGCGATACTGTGTCACTTAGAGTTTTCGAGTTTTCAGAACTATCAGCCGATTGTACGGCCAATTTAAGTAAACGTGTACAACTTTGTACGGCCTCCAAACGGATTTCCTGACTTTCGTGATTGATGTAATAGTCGGCACATCTGAAAATAGGAAGAGAATAGTTAAACAAATTTCGAATATTATTTTATAGTAAAAATATTTAAAATTTAAATTTATTAATCGAACTATTTTATTATAATACAAATAAATTTTTAAGCAGGCTTAAGTTCATTTATTCTCTCTAACTACTCAATGGAAAGAATATTTTTTTTTACAAATTAATTGAATAATTTGAATAAAATTAATAATTTTTCAAGACAAATGGGAAAAATTGTACTTTTAGACTCTCAACAGAATGTAGTGCATTTTCTGGATCGCTACATTCTTCTTCAGCATTCTTCGCATCTATTTATTTTGGGTGCTGTTTAGTTCTGAACGTCATCTATTTAACCAACCAAACTCAAATAGTATGCGAGAAAATTTTACTCAATCGTTTTATGTTAGGTATTTTATGTATTTTTCTTTAATATTTATCACCTTGTATTTTGTGGTAGCTTCAGCTAAACTTTGGTTAGCAACAAGAGCAAGTCTTTATTTATTTCTTTTTTTCCCAACATTATTTAATAGTTTAAACTAATCTAGTATTAAACAAAACTATTTTTGTTAAATAAATTAAAACAAGTAAGAGTGCTATATTCGGCCATGCCGAATCTTATATACCCTTCGCCATAGTAATGCTAGAAATTGTGTTACTTTCTTTTTTTGAGAATGTTTTCGTAAACATTTTTATTAAAATTTTTTTGAGCATTTTTTTGTAAAATTGTTTGCACAATTTTTGGTAAATATTTTTATAAAATAAAAATTTTTTTTTTATAAAATTTTTAGGAAATTTTTTTTTTATAAAATTTTTAGGAAAATTTTTTTTTTGAAAATTTTCTTTTTTCTTTAAAAATTTTTTGTATTTTTTTGTAAAAATTTTTTGCAAAATTTTTTGTATAAATTGGGAACATCCTGCAATCTATATTGTGTTAGAATGGTCCAACTAAAGCAAAAAAATCCTTTAAAAAATTTCCCCTTATTGACCCCAATAATGATTTCTCCTGGTTACCAGTGGGCACTCTGTAGGTCTATTTGCTATATATGTATTGCTTTAAAACAGAAAAACCTTACCAACCTAACAATAAACACAAAATCGTCCCTCGCAGGGCGTTATGGTTCCCCCGAGATCTGCTTGTACTCCTTGCGATCTACCTGCCGCGGTCTAATATTTACTTCACAAAAAAAGGAGAAGAGAATCATTAAAACCGAAAAAAGTAAAAAACCGTGAAATAATATAGGTGGGCTTGTCTTTTTACCCGCAGCCTCCAAAGGAATGATCTGATGTTGCTGAATTACAATCCCAACATTTTAGAAACTATGCCTGACAGATTGGTGGGCTTAAATCCTCTGTATTTCGTGTGGTGCATTGGCAAACGACATTACTTCCCGAACACGGACAGACAGACATCGCTTAATCAAGTTTTCGATATATTAGGATCCAGAATATATATACTTTATGGAGTCGGAAATTAATATTGTAGAAATTACACACGGAATGACAGACTTATATATACCCTTTCTACCTGTGGTGAAGGATATAAATTTAAATTCATCATTTATTTTACAACGACCAATTTTAAATGTATTTGTACAATTCATTTTAAGAGTTATTTTAATTTTATCAAATTTATTAAAACGTATCGTAATAACTTCTAGTAAATTTTATTATGTATTATTTGTTATAGTTTTTTATAGAATTATTTTAGCTCACCCTTGTGCTTTTCGAAAGCATTAACTTTAAAACAATGTCTTTTTTATTTCGCATTTCTTCAAATACTTTTGTGCAGAGTACCGAAATGCTCACTCATTGCTCAATCATGTGTGAGTATGTACATTTTAGTTTATTTCTTTTCATACATGTGTGAGAGAGTAGAAAATATTTTGTTTGTCAATTTTTGAGTGAGATGATTTATTTTTTTTTCCTTTCTATTCAAAAGTGAATAAATAAGAAATTATTGTTTTTCACACAGGAGTTCATATATGAGAATTTACAATTTTGTTAATTTGTCATAAATGAAAAGAACGTAGAAAATGTAAGCATTAAGCATTCGCAGAGCATGTGCAAAAGTTGTTAATATTATTTCATGTCTACATGATATTATTTAAAAATCTCATTTATGAGAAATTTCATAAATGAAAACGTTCATAAATGAAAAACAAAATCACACACATTTATGTAAAAGAGCACGTATGAGTATAAGCTAATTCATTACTTATCACATAATACATATAATCTTCGTTATGCATGTTTCATGTGTGTAATATTCATGAAATGTTGAAATTTCAATGCTTAAAATTAAAAAATTCTGTACCCTGATTTTGTGATCCAAAAGTTGGCAACACTTATTTTATTACTAAAGTACAGTCGTTATAGCTCATTTACATATAAAACAACTGGCAGTCCTTAAATTCAAAATTTACCTAAATGCTTACAATATACTCGTATGTATGTATTTCCACTTACCTTTGAACAAAATCCAACATATTTTGCTCCTCAAAATTGAACGTACCCAGTGTACGCAAAGCCAAAACAGTTGTTGATACATCTTGTGATAAATTCATTGATGAATCCATTAATACTACACCAGGCATCATGTTGACATAATTGAAACCTGCTGGTTTGTTCATTAAAATTTGTGATAAAACACCAATTAGGCCATCAGCTATTGCTGATTTTAAATCTGGTACATTTTCGGCTAATTCCCTCAAACAAACTGTCAAAGCAGCGGATAGGCCAGTTGAAAACATTTGCTCTAAAATATCTCTAACATCGTTATTTATGCTGGCTTTAACGGCATGTGCCAATAGAGTTATGCAGGCAAATATAGCTGGGTCAATGGCGGCTTTACGTTTGCTGGTGGCGTCTTTGGGTGGTAAAGCCTGTTTAATGGCTGACATAATAGTTTTAAGATATTTTTCTATATCTTTTTCTACAGCCACAGCTATATAACCAATTGTTATGTAAGCTATGTTGCGGTCTTTTTCCTTGCCCTTGAGCACAGTTAGCAAATGATTAATACAGATTTTCAAATATTTTTGTACAAAAATATCCCGGTTTATGGCTGCCAGGCGGGGTAAAATTTGTAAAAGAGCCTGTTGAACATAAGTTGATTTGGAGTTTCTTTGTTCTATGATATTTTCACAAATGACAGTGTAATGCTCCATTATAACTTCTCGAGCGTAGGAGGATTCTAAGATATTGCTCTGAAATAGGAAAAAGAACAATATAAAACAGAATTTTCCTGGAATTGTGGTAAACATACCGTATTAAATTTGTGATTAGATACTGTATGCGGTTCTCCCAATTCTACCAAACGTGTAGAACCCAGTTTTTTAACGAAAGGAGCTTTTAGTCTGGGCATAATGGTGGTTAACTGATGAGCGCCGCCTGTAGAACTATTACCGCTACTGCCTGTCAAATTTATAACCCCTGATCCATCACCCAGTTTACATGACAGAGCATCCGGCAATAAAGCTTTAAGAGTGTTATAACGTCTCTCCCAGTTGGCATTGGAGCAACGAAATAGTTCATTGAAAATAATCATGCTGCCATGAATACGATCATCACGGGTCATACCTTTGGGTTCTTTTTGTAACAAATTGGGATCTTCATTAAAGCTTTTTATAGCTTCAGCATAGGAAATTTTATACCATTGAGGTTCACTGGATTGCTTTGTGTTCTCACGTTGAGAGGTGACTATAAGAGCAGCTCTTAAAGCTTCACCTGCGGATTCACGTATAGCAGGTTTAGGATCAAAGATGGCATTAAAAATATGATCAAAAAATGTAGATATTTGTTGATAAAAGTATGTGGGCATTGCCACTGCCAATTCACGCAATATAAAAACAGCTGCATGGCGACGATACTAAAAATAAAGAAATGTGTCAATAATTGGAATATTTTCAGCTATTTTGAAAAATACCTCATGTCTATCACCGCTAAGCCACTCAAAAGCTCTTTTTATATCAAATTCAAATGATTCCGCACCTTTGGACCCTGGCAAATTGGCTAATTTCACAAGAGTTCGGGCGGCTATTTCCATTACAGATACATCATTGCAGGGCAACAAGTCACGCAAATGATTGTAATATTTTGTGATACGTTTCATGGTATTAATAACATCACCACTCACAAGGCATTCTATAAAATTTTTTGATATGAAAAGCCATTTCTGAACCAACTGTTTAGGCATGATGAAATTTAATTGTTATACTTACTAATTGCCAACACACCACCCTTCTTCTCATTTATATCAGTCGACATGACCATACTGAATATTTGATCATTGAAATCTTCGAAAAACTGCACCAGTTCCTCTTGAGACATTTCCCTTAATTCGGTCTTTACGTAGAGGAACAAATCTTGGGCAGCTTTATTCTGCACAATGCGATTCCGAGACTTCAAGCCCGTCACAAATTGTTGCACAATCGATGAGGTCGTCATTATTTATTTTTTTCGTTTTCAACAATTTTTCACTTAATTAATATTGAAATATTTTATCAACTTTATGAAGTTTTCTTATTTATAGTATTTAAATCATATTTTGATCACAAATTTCACAAATACATTTCATTTTTTCACTAATCGCACCAGGAAAATTTATTTTTTGTCGGCTCTTTAACACAACTGTCAAACGAAAATAATTTGTTCATGTTTTGTTTTATCTTGTTATTCGTACATGTTAATGGGGTTTAAAATATAGTTGCCAGATGGCTTTACGCAAAAGTCGTTTATTTTTTCTTGTTAGTAAAATGAACAAAATTTGAACAAAAAGTAATTATGCAGTCATTACAACTTAAGGCCAGTATGAAGCTCGCCTGAATTTCAGTTTCCCATAAGAAGTATGTGTAAAAAAAACAACCTGAATTTCAGGTTTGAAAATTTTCAGTCAACTTTCCGTTTGGCAGTACGCAGCTAAAAAGAAAACTAAACGGAATTTTCGACTATTACAGGGATGTTCTAACAAAAAGTGAAGACATTTTTTCTGCAGCTGAAACAAAAATTAATGTTCAAGCAATTGTTTGTAACGGAATTTTTAACATTTCATGTTTTTTACACTTCCAAAATATTACTTATTTCATTTCTGTATTGATATAATAATATTGTGTACAACATATAATAAAATTTTAAAAACACGACTACATGATTTTTATTTCTACAAACGACCACATGATGAATTTTAGTTTTGTAGAAATAAAGGCAAAAAAATCAAACCTGAAATTTCGTAGAGCTGCGTACTGGGCTTTATAATTGTTGTAAAAGCTCTGCTGATGTGGAGAATTCTTCCCTAAAAAACTTTCGGTTTGAACGCTATTGCTGAGTTAAAAATTTTTGACCGAGTATAACGCGGGTCGTTCCGGAGCAAATATGCAATATCCGTTGGACCGGAAATTGACGTTTACCCTACCAGTTAACATAACATACTAAACAGTTAATCTATACATATAATAAAACAGTAATTCATATTCTGTCTTTTTGTCTGTGTTCGCATCACGTAAAAACGATTAGATGGATTTTGACAAAATTTTGTGAGGAGGTACCTTGGTATCCTCATTCCAATAAATTATACTTTTTATCCGCGACAATATCTTATTTCCAAGAAAAAGTAGAGAAAAATCAGTGGAAGTGAGCCGATTTTTTAAACCGATTAAAAGGTACTGCATATTTTAAGGCTTCTTTCATTTTTAAAAGCGGGATATTTTAAACACGGTTACGCAACAGATGGTGCTGTTTTAAAGCAATAGCCAAATCTTAATTGAAAGCAGGCTATTTTAAACACGGTTGCGTAACAGATGGTGCTGTTCATAAAATATCAATTATTTACTGCCAAATAATTGAACAAAATTTGTATTTGATTTGTATTTTTACTTTATGGAATTACATTGTTATTAAATTATTTTAAAAACTTTTTAAAAAGCTTTCCAATAATTTTTAGAATTTTAGAATTCTATATAAATTTAAGAATTTTAGTCAGGGTACCTTTATATGAAGTAAATACGTAAGAGTCTTAAAATTTGGTGTGGATTAAAATCAAAGCAAAATCGCAAAAAATATTGTCAGGTCGTACACAACGTGTATGGGCACATATTTAAATATGTAGGCATATAAGAAGTGTTATTCAAATACCCCTTATATGACGATTAACTCCGACGGTATGAAAATTTATCATTGGGCTGTCAGATTTGGTTATTCTATTATTATTCTGAAAATTTGCAAGCGACAAATAGTAAATGCAGAGGAGGGAGCGTCATATATCGTAAAGCCCGTCAAGCAATTAGCTTATACATATATACAAATTTTCACGAAAACATCATTATATACATTTTCAACAGCTTTTAAATAAAATTTATTTCGTATGAGTTTTTGAATCGCTCTCAAAATTACGTACTGCTTATTGCAGCTAATAAAACTACCTCCCCATACATACATATGTACTTATGTATTTCATTTAAAAAATACCTGGTTATGTGCTTTATAAACCCACTTGTGAAACATGTACAGTTATCCCTCGGGTGCTTTTATTTGTTGAAAATGTTTTTACAAAACATTTAAACACACATTCTTATTTTTAATGATTTAAGATTATACTTAAAAAAAAAAAAAAAATTACCTAGTGGGTGTAAAGTGCAATTTTAAGCAAAAACTATCACTTGAAAAAATTGACGAAAGCTGTTAGTTTCGGAGCTCCAAAGTTTCTCTATTGATCATACCTGTGCCGTTTTAGGTACTGAACCTGTAGATAGCCGGTCAGAGGAATTAATTGCACCCAGCCGGTATTGGTTATATCACATAGAAGAAAATTTGGCCAAAGGCCGGTTATGCAGAAAATATTTAGTGAGGAAGCAGAGAAATCCTTGCGTCAAGCCGATAAATAATGTTCTAATATAGAATACTATTTGGTTACTTGTAAAATCTTTAGTTATAAGCTAGATTGTAAGTAGTAACACTACGCGACAATTAATCCTCACTGGTGTTTTTTAATTTTCTTTTTAATTGGATAGGACTTTTACTTACCATTCCTATGATATGCATACACCCACTTGTCAAACATTACTGGAAAAATGTATCTAGATTTTTTTTTTTTTTTTTTTTGATTTGGTTTTTCAAATTTGAGTTATATCGTCGAAATTACCATAAATCGTCTAAATTAAAAAACGCTATGGTAACGACTTTTTGTAAACATACAGTGCAGATTTTTTTTGTGGATGTGTTTGGTTTTGTTTTTTACTTTTGTTTTGATTCTCATTTTGTGTAGACTTTAAATGAAAACAAACAATTTCAGAATTGCAGTGTTGTCGGATATGGCGATTTCCCAAATTGTTTGGCTATGTAATTTTTCATTTGACGACATGACGATTGTTTGGCGATTTTTGAAATAGTTGGAGATTTTGATTGAAATTGTTTTTTTGTTTGAAAGTGAATTAGGGATTGTTAAAATGGATGATGGTAAAGTAAAAAAAATTGGGGCGACCCTTAGATTTGGAGTTACGAATCCCCAATGTTTCAATCTATGTAAAGTATGGCATATCTTGCCTATTTTATGGCGGAATAATGTATTACCTTATTATATGTAGGTATCATTGGAATGGTTATTAAAGTATCTCATTTTTTGAACTATAGAATGCAGAAACTTCAAATTTACACACAGTATTTAAAACTATGTTCGCTATGTAAACAAGTATAAATAAATAAACATAAAAATTAAAGGGCATCCTGACAGTTACGTGATTTGGATGTACATAAGTATATAAATGGAATAATTTTTGAACAGTAACAGGTAGACTCTTACCATGGCCGCTATAACAACAATTATTAAAATTTATTTATAACTTTTATTTTTACACGTATTTATACAGAGTGTATGTAAAGTTATGTCCGCTATAACAAAAAATATAAAAAATAAAATTTAAAGAATTTTGCGAAAGTGACACAAATTTACGTATGTAGTCTTATTTTTAAACGGCAATGAGTGGACACTTTAAATCTCCCCAAAGTATTTGTCCTCTATAACAATTTTACACAGATTATTTTTTACAAAATCTTCTGTAACGACAAGTAAAAAAATTAAATAAAAATGAAAAGGTGTTTCCTAAATGTCTCAAATTTGAGGAATTTTTCCTTCTCTTCTAAACGTTATGAAAGACACTTGATATTTACACAGAATATTTGGTACTGTACCTTAGTATAAACAAATAATTCAAAATTAAAGGGTGCCCCATAAGACGAGAAAAAAATTAAAACTTGTTCATTTAAAATTACATATTAAAGGTAGTACGGAACCCTACGTGTGTGAGTCTGACTCGTACTTGATTTATTTATTATACCCTTCACCACAGTTGGAAATGGTATATATTTTGCCATCCGTGTGTAATTTCTACAGTATTCATTTGCGACCTCATAAAGTATATATATTCTGGATCCTTATACATAGAAAAGTTGATTAAGCGACGTCCGTCTGTCCGTGTTGACGTTAAAATGTCATTTGCCAAGGCGCCAGGCGAGGTACAGAATATTTAAGCCCACCAATCTGCCAGACATAGTTTGGAAAATTTTCGGATTGCAATTCAGCAACATCAGACCATCCCATTAGAAGTGGCGGGCAAAAAAACCACCCCCACCTATAGTTTTTCACGTTGTTTTCAGTTTTAATGATTCTGTTCTGCGTTTTTCTGTTAAATAAATATTAGACCACGACAGGTAGATCACAAAGAGTGCATACTAATCTCGGGGGATCAATAACCCTCTGCGAGTGCCGATTTTGTGGTTATATTGAGGTTGGTAAGGTTTTTCTGCTTTGATTTGTATTCAAAGCCCTTATAGAAAGCAATAAATTTAGAGGTAGCCTATATATGGGTCTATAGGCTACCTATTAGTAACCAGGAGCATTGGGGGTCTATATGGGGAAATTTTTTTTAAGGATTTTTTGTTTTAGTTTCACATTCTAATACAATATAGATTGCAGGAAAGTCCTAATTTCCAAGAAAATTTTACAAAAAATTAAAAAAAAAATTTTACTAAAAATAAAAAAAATTTTAACAAAAAATTTTTAAATACTTTTACAAAAATTTAACAAAATGATGACTGCAAATTTTTACAAAAAGTTTTACAAAAAAAATTTTTTTGCAAAAATTTACCAAAAAATTTCTACAAAACAATTTTGACGAAAAATTTTCAAAAAAATTTTCAAAATTTTTTACAAAAACAATTCAATAATAAAACAAATATTTATAAAATTTTTTTAATATAAGGTGGTAAATATTAAAAGTAAAAAATATACAACAAGAGGGAAGCTTAAGGTAGTGGTAGACTTCGTTCTCACCAACTGACGATTGATAATTGAATACGAGTTTTCTCGTATTCCTTTATCTGGGTTTGGTTGGTTAAATAGATGATGCTTACAACAAAGTCCCCTTTCATACCAGTCAAGTCTGACTCGGCAAGTATTTTTATATTTTCTTTTGAACCTGCATTCGTTTTCACACATGAATACATTGTCTCATCAAATTGCAGCAAAGAAAATTAAAAATTGAATGTACGGTCAAGTATTTACATCTTTTCATTCTCACTTCCCCCTTAGTCCAAAAACTCAAGACTTGACGAGTCAAACTTGACTGGTATGAAAGGGTACTAAACACTACCCTAAGTAGATTAGATACAAGAGTGCTGATGACGGACGTGGCTGTCTAGAAAATGTGCATTCGGCTCCTGCTGGTGTCTAAATATTAAATTTTCCCATTTTTTCTTTAATGTTATCACCTAATTTGTAATTTAATTAATTCTTTTTTAGAGAGAATAAAAACGAACGTAAGCTTGATTATTAATTTCATTGTATGTAATAAAATTTTTACAAAAAATTTTTATTACATTTTTACAAAAAAAATTCTATATTTAAAAAAAATATATTCTATAAAATTAAAAACATAAGCCTAAATAATTCCTTTATTCATTAAAAAAAATCTTTAAAATTAAAAAAAATGTTCTATAAAATTTTTACAAGCAAATATTTCCATAAAATTTTTACAAAAACAATTTTCTATACAATTTTTACAAAAACAATTTTCTATAAAATTTTTACAAAAACAATTTTCTATAAAATTTTTACAAAAAAAATCTATTTAATTTTATAAAAAAAAATCAAAAATTCAACAAAAGAGAATTTCGCCAGGAAAATATTAAGTTATAAGTAATTTACATAATAAAATTATTACATGCAATTTTTCCTTGGAACATTCTTGTTATTCCTTGCCTATATACACCTCCTGCCCACAAAGGTGTGCAGCAGGTGATAAATTTGCTTTTATTTAGCAAAAATATTTTAATTTTCATCACATAAATTTTGAAATTATTTAACGCTTTTCGGAAAAATTAAGAATTCTGTTACCTATAAAAGAAAATCTTCATGTTAAACAATTTGCAGCTGTGCGAGTAAAATAAAATCACTTAAAAATAATAACTGTTTTATATATGTATGTATCGTTATTTTTCAACTATTACTTCCACTTTGCTTGAGATTTCTTGGCATTAAGATGTAAACAACAAGTGCTTGCTTCATTCCTTTAACGCTACTCCCTCCTCATGCTCATATGCGCATAATATTGACCCATTTCCTTTTATAAAACAAGAAAAAAAGAAGTGTTTATGTATTTATGCACATGCATACATACATACATTTGTACTCGAACTAAATATGCTTCCATCGGCAAATATTTGCATGCCTATTAATGCAAATATTTGCCGTACCATGCCACTTGCTTCATGCACATTCAAACGAAAGCAAGTTAAGAACATTTGAACTCCCCCTTCATTTGCATCTGTATGTACTGCAATAGGGAGCAAAAACCGAAATTGGAATATAATACAACAAGTACCTACAACGTGTTTATAAATCTAAAAAGAAAACTAAAACATGGCCATTAGCAGGTAAAATGGCATCACATACTTTCCTCGAAACTATAGTTATAGATAGTAACTTCTTTGATGGTGGATGCTTAGGGGTTTTGGAAAAAATTAATAAGGTTATGGAGAAGATTATGTGTGAAACAAGGCATAAAGTAGTACATTTAAAGTACATACATATGTACATACATACATATGTATGTATGTAGATACATACTCGTGTGTATTTCTGTATAATATTTGAAAAAGGAGTTCTCGGTACGACTAGCAACAACTAGAATTATTTTAACAAGGTGTTTTATTAATTATTCGTGCTAAAGTTTAAATTTATTATTTGTTGACAGTACGATTTCTGTACAAGAAATATTTTTTTGAAAATTGAGTAAAATCTCTCGTAACTTTTCATTTTGGTATCATGGCACTCGATATCGAATAAAAAGTATAGTAATTTCATTCGAAAAAAAAATGTTTTTAACCGCTTTTTCTTGTTCACTTTTTGACTTATTATTAATCTATTACAATTTGATATAAATAACATTTAATTTAATAAATAACATTTCGAATATAATTAAATATAATTAGTTTACTCGACTCGTATCGAATTTGTTATTCGATACGATAGTTTACTCGATATCGAATGCGGTGATTAGGCCCCAGCAATTTTTAGAATATTTGCCTGCCTGTGTTCGCTTCAAGCAAAACCAACTGGATGAATTAAAAAAAAAGGTGGTACTTTAGTATCGGAGTTCAAATATCGCATACTTTTATCCCTTAAAAATATCTCATTTCTACGTCCTGTTCGACACTTGCAACTTTTGTTTCTGCAACACATGTATTTGTTGTTGGGAGATTAAATAAAATGTACATTAAAATCTGCTGTGACTCTATTGTTGTTGTTGTTGTTTGTTCTCTTCGGCAGGAAAATGGCTGTATAATTTTTTTTTTAAATTTAAAGTATTAACAAAATGTTTCAGAGACAAAAATTGCAAGTGTGGAAAGGGTACCAAGAGAAAAAGTAGTGAAAGTACGCAATTTTAACGATTCCATGGTACTGCAAACTTTTAATTTTGTCTGCAGCACATTTTATTTTTTTCTGCAGGGTATTTTAAACACTATTTACAGAACTTTACAATAATTATATCCAGGGATGGGTATCTCTATATAAAGAAAATGCATAAACCATAGCTAAAGCACTATAAAAGTAAGAGTCTTAAAATTAGGTGTGTATTGCTTTAAAGCAAAATTTTTTGTAAAATTTTGTAAAATTTTTTTTATTTTCTGTAAAAACTTGGTAAATTTTTTATTAAAATTGTTTGAAATTTTTTATAAAATTTAAAATTTTAAAATTTTTTTGAAAATTTTTTTGAAAATATTTTGTAAATATTTTTTGACAATCTTTTTCAAAATATTTTCTATAAACTTTTTTGAAAACTTTGTGTAAAAAAATTTTTTTAATTTTTTTGTAAAATTTTTTGTAAAACTTTTTCATAATTTTTTTTTTAATTTTTTTTGGAAATTGTTTGTAACATTTTTTTTTTTAATTTATTTTTTGGAAAAATTAGGAGCTCCTGCAATCGATATTGTGTTAGAATGGTCCTTATATTGACCCCCTGTTCATGGTTACAAGTGGGTCTATCGGCTACCTTTTTGTGTATTGCTTTTTATTAAGGCCTTTAATACAAATCAAAGCAGAAAGACCCCACCAACCTAAAAACAAACAAAAATAGCCCCTCGCAGGGGTTCATTGATCCCCCGCTATCTGTTTGCATATTTATGCATATCTATTTAACAGAAAAAAAAGCAAAATAGAATTATTACAACCGAAAAAAATTAAAAACAACCTGAAAAAAAATAGCTGGGCGTGGTCTTTTGCCTACAGCCTCGTGGTCTGATGTTGCTGAATTCCATTAGCGAAATTTTCGAAACTATACCTGGCAGATTGGTGTGATTAAATTTTCTGTATCTCTTCTGCTGCCTTGGCAAAGTTGATTTTAAGACGAACACAGACGGAGAGGCGGACTTAGCTTAATCTTCTCTTAAACTTCCCTATGTATAAGGATGCAGAATATATATACTTTATGTTGTCACAAATGAATGCTGTAGAAATTACACACGGAATGACAAACTTATATATACCCTTTCCACCTGTGTTAAAGAGTGTAATCATATTCTTTCAATAATACAGCCTCAAAATAAATATGTATATTTAAATCAATTTAATTAGTATTACGAAAAAAAAGCACACAAATTATTTACTTGTATTAATCTTTTCTAGTAGTTGTGTATTTGGGCACAAAACCAACTGCAAAAGAAATTAATTATTTTCTAAATACTGACATATATTTCATTTGCCAAAGTTTTCTGAAAAAAAAAAAATAAAATAGAAATTATGACTGTTTAACAAACTAGCTTTCAACGAAAAAAAGTTCTCAGAAAAAAATATTTCACCAGTGATTAATAAAGTTTCCGCAATTATACGAAGGTGGTATTGTAAGCGTTGGAATTAGTTTTTGAGAACTCAAAACTTTAATACAAATTACTATGTGAAATTTTTATGTGAAATAACGAGTATATCGCTTACGATTTTGAAAGAATTATGTTATCTCACAATCATACACTCGCACCGAATTTTAAAAAATTCTTATCGCTCTTGCTATTGGTGTCAATAACGTTTTCATGTTTACATTAATCAGGTAGCCTCACTACGGAGGGGAAATATTAAGGCGAAAATTATAAATTTTTTTATATGGATTTTGACACTCAACTTTACCATACCCAATGGAAACAGATTTTTTTATGGATATATTACATTAAGAATATAAGTTCAAAGAATATTCGAATCTAAAATTGGCTCTTTCCAAAATTTATACAACTCTTCATCTCCATAAACTGAAGGCACATACTGAATTTCATTTTAATATGTCGTACGGTATGACCTGTAGAGCGTTCACAAAATTTTGGGTAAGGAAACTACCCCTTGCCCTCTCCCGATTTCGCCCAAAACTATACAGCTCTTCGTCTTCATATACCAAAGACACATACTAAATTTTATTTTGCTATTTCAAACGGTATGACCTGTACAAATTCCACAAAAATAGGTAACTACTACCTGATGAATGTGCCTTGCTAACTGTAAACAATTTGTATATTTTCTAAAGTGTTTTTTTGATTAATTTTTTTAAATTAAATTATTCTTTTTAAAATATTCTATGGTTCTTGGTCATCGACGATTTACTTATACAAACTACAAGCTCGGTTTCCGAACATGTGGTTACGCTGACAACCTCATCATATTTGTGTAAAGATGCGATAGTGTAACCATATAGGATAGAATGCAGCAATATCTAGAACTAACTGTCAAGTGATGCAAATCCATAGGGTTGTCCCTTAAACTCAGACTTATCAGACCGACTGAAAACGGCGCGACTTTTAAGTTCACTGATTTCTTGGAGTCATTCTTCATTACAAGCTCACTTGAAAGAAACACATTGTATATACTACCGACAAGTCCATAAGGGCAATTCATGCTTGCCTATGACTCTTTAGTAAAACTATGGGCCTAAAACCAAAAAAATCTACTGGTTTTAAAACACCTTTATAAGACCAATTTCAACTTGCTCTTACTCCGAAGATCAAACCGGTGACAACTGGAGTTATATTTGACAAAGTCTTTGGATCAATCTGCATCTTACTTGGGTCATAAAAACCTGCTATCGTACATTTTGTTGGCAAGAGCCGGAAAAGTAGCGGGATACCTGCGCATACTTCGTCTGTTCATAAACGGCCCTTGACTTAGGTTATCTGATTATATTCAAACGACCCTCGACTAGATTTAGTTGGATTAAGAATCCGGCCACGTTTAGTTTACTGACGGTTTCAAATAGGAAAATGGTAACACAGGAGACGCTTTCTTTGACTGTTTATCTGCAATCTTTCTGGATTTCTTTAATTTCAACCCCCTATTTAGGCCAAAAACAATAATTTGTAATACCTTGTTCTGAAGGGAACCGTATTCAAGCTAGTGAAATTATGCATCGACCGAAACAAATACTAGTCAGAAGGGCCAAAGTCTTATCCACAATTTTCCATATATTTTTTAACTGGGCAACATGAAAACAACCATGATAGAAAATTATGAACTCTTGCCTTGTCCCATATTCCTATTCTAATATTTATTTTGCAGATAAAGAGCGTTTAAAGAAACACTTTTTTCAATAACTTTAAATTTTGACTTTTTGAGATATCAAAGTCTCCTCGCATTTACCCAAAACCACGCCTTCACTTCCTAGTTCTTCATACACATCCCAGCAAACACATATTTGAAATTTGATATAATCATTTGCTAACTTTTGATACCAAGTAATTACAACTTCATATTTTAAACTTGTGATTGTTAGGATTACAAAGCAACTCCCCCACACAATTATTTTTAAAAAGAACACACTCTCGCAGACAAATAAAGTAAAAAAATACTTGAAAAATTAAAGAAGTAAAATACATAGAGAAAAACAAAACTCTACTCGTAACTTCCATTTTTCTATTTCAACTTTTGTCAGTTATAAAAATTAATTGTAAAAACTTCTTAATTAGCTTCAGTCAGTTAAAACAAAATAAAAATTCGAGAATTAGTTGAGACACACACACACACGGCAGTCGCAAATGCAAACAGAAAATTGAAAAAAGTAAAAACGCAAAAGAAAATTCCATGTGAAATACAAAAAGTTTATAAAACTATGATAAAAGGGACTGTTGGGAGTGTTTTAAAATAAATTTAATAATCCTTAAGGACTTATTTTTTCAGCAAACTGCGTTAAGGATATGTTGTCTATTCACTATTATTTGCATTTCAATTTGTGCTTTGAGTTAACAGTTCAGACATTTTGTTAAAATATGAGTTTACATAAAAAGAGATTTCAAATATATTTTTTTATTCCCTTCACCACAGGTGGAAAGGATATATGTATATTAAAGGGTATATAATAAATAAATAAATAAATATAAATATAAATAAATATAATAAATTGTATATATAAAAGGTATATAAGTTTGTCATTCCATGTGTAATTTCTACAATATTCATTTCCGACCCCATAAAGTATATATATTCTAGATCCTTACACACAGAGAAGTTGAATAAGCGATGTCCGTCTGTCCGTGTTCTGGTAGTAATGTCATATGCCAAGGCACCAGACAATATACAGAAGATTTAAGCCCACCAATCTACCAGAAATAATATCGAAAATTTCGCTAATGCAATTCAGCAAAATCAGACCATCCCATTCGATGGTGTGGGCAAAAAACAATCAACATTTTTTGAATTCTTATAGCGAAGCAGATAGTATTAGTACGCTTAAGCAAAAGATGGCGCTGCTAAAAAATAAAACTGTCAAACTAAAATAAAACAAATAAGCTTTTATAACATTACATAACGTATACATTATTCATCTGTCTGAAAAAAGTAAAACTTCATATAAAAACCAGTATTAAAATTAATGTTTGTTTTATATGAAGTTTGACTTATGTTAAGACAGATTGATGGATAATATAGACGAGGAGTTAAGATATGGAAAAAACATTAATGTTTTTGTCATTTTATGTCTAATGTAGACAAGGCGTAACAATTTTTTAACTTTAATCTAGTCAGAAAATTGCAAACCATGGCCCCGAACTATAGCAAATATTTTTAGCAGACGGCCAATAATAATTTTTAATGGTAATTTTAATTTAAATCATCTCCTTAAATAATGGCTCCTGTTACTTTTTCCGGACTGTGGCGATAAAAATAACATGCGACCCAATATTAGAGTGATTAAAATAAAAATAATCATAAAAAATATATTTTTTTATTTTAAAGTAAAAATGGCTAACACTAGTAGGTTATATTTCTATCTTCCTGCAGGAAAATCCAGTCGTCCTCTTGTTTTGTACAAAAAGTAGGCTCTCCAGAGTCCACTTCTAGATTATTATTGTTCTCCACCTGTATCAATCAATCAAGTACCTCTTTTATAAATTTTAGAAATTTATCCAGGAATGGGTACCTTTATATAAAGTAAATACATATTACTAAAGCACTATAAAAGTAAGAGTCTTACAAAGCAAAATATTGTCAAGACGCCCACGACGTGGCGGGCACAACTAGTAATATATAAAATATGTAGGTTTTAAGTTTTTATATGGTCGTTCACTTTTTGACAAATGTTAGGTTCATTTTCATATTTTGTACTTATTAATACATCTCAACAAATTGTGAGTTTATTTTTTTTTAACAGGTTTTTTCATCCAATTGTTAAAAATGTGTACAGTTGACATATACATACATATAAACGAATGCCCTTGGTTAATGAAAAAACCACCAAAAAACGTAGCTCGGTACAGTTAATCGTGATAAATCATTAGCCAAACCGAGAGTGAGAAGCAAAAAACTTGAGGTGAGAGAAACTGAAACAGGCCTGGCCGTCCTTAAGAAATTATGACGGCGATGCTCGAATTTTTTATCAAACCGAAGC
This sequence comes from Phasia obesa, assembly GCA_949628195.1. Lineage (NCBI taxonomy): Eukaryota > Metazoa > Arthropoda > Insecta > Diptera > Tachinidae > Phasia > Phasia obesa. The sequence goes on along the minus strand of OX451217.1, from coordinate 16,439,295 downwards.
TTCTTTGTGACTATTAAAAAAATAATTGTTTTTATACCTATAACGAGTTTTTTCCCGATATGTCAACAGATATGATCTGGAATTTTTTTTTTGGAATTTTACTAGTTTGATTATAAACAAAATTGGACGTGTGCGTGTACTTTTTTGCATTCAGTATTATATACATACATATGTACATAGATAAAATCCCTCAGTAACTTTTGTTAATAATGACGTTTGACCAACAAGATAATAATAAATGGTATAAGGAAGTAAATCGATCAACAGTCGCACATGCTAAGGACGGTGACTCATAATAGTATTCTAACAACGTTTTTCATTTCTCCCCTTCTTTATCGTTATCGAATCAATAACATTGGAATTTTATTAATATGAACTGTTTTTTAGATGGGATAGGTTATGGTTTGGTATGTGGTGCAAACAATGAAAAGAAAAAAATTATTTAAGAATTTATGGCTTTTTTCTGCAAAGCTACTTGTCAGCTCTATATACATACTTATGTACATATAAATGTAAATATGTATGTATATACTTATGTATGTATGTACATAGTTATTGACAACGACCGCATGGTATACTTTCAAATCAACAATTCGAATTTCATATTTTTCATTCTTTAACTCCTCTATTACAATCTAACTAAAACGACTGGAACGTAAAGAAAAAAGAAATGAAAATAATAATAAATTCCATACGATTGAGTTCTGACAAGAGCATTCATAGTTTATTGATTGATATGCTGCGTTAAACATTTCAAAGATTTTGCGAGAAGAAAAGTAGAAAACATAAAGATTTAGATAAAACAGAAAAAATATTCATTGCTTTAAAATAAACGACAGCAAACCAATACGAAAGCATATAAAAATGGGGTTCCCTTCTATTTATATTGATATATAGGGTGGATGAGTTAGAGGCTAGGAAGAAAATTGACTGTTTCAAACCAACGTGTTTTATACTATACTATTCGTATTAACACCATAATAATTTTTACTTTGTATGCGTATTAACACCATAATAATTATTACTTTGTATGAGAGGTACCACTCCCACTATCCTAATCCAATCTATATTTTGGTGATACCCATCGCTCTGTGGGTTACTTGTGCAAAGTTTCAAGATTCTACCTATTGTAATTCTCCAACTACACGATAATAAGCTTTTTCTTTGTATGGTAGGTACCACGCCCACCTTCCCAATCCAGTCTGTGTTTTATTTGTGCAAAGTTTTAAGACTGTACCTATTGTAGTTCTCTAGTTGAACGATAATAATTTTTCACATTGTATGGGAGGTACCACGCCTACTGTCTCAATTCAGTCCGTGTTTTATTAGGCTATGCAAACTAGTATGAGGGTTACTTGTGCAAAGTTTCCAAACTACCTTTCAAACTACCTATTGCAAATCACAAGGTAGACGATAATTGTTCGCTTTGTATGGGAGGTACTACACCAACTATTCCAATTTTGCCAGTGTTTCGACAAAATATGTATATTAATACATAATTTACCGAAATACCTATTATAGTTCTCTAGCTAGCCCGTTTCACACTATAATACTGAGTATTAAGATTTTCATTGGATTTTGTAAGATAAAAATCAAATGATAATTGTGTGATTGTCAAAAAATCTAAAGTAACATACCATTTCGTTTTCACACTATCACACTTCAAATAAAATGAAAAATATCAGCAAACGAACAAGCCGGGACTAGACATTGAACGGCGGTGGCTGAGCAATTTCATGTGGATGACAGAGGTGCCGGATCTTAAGTTTGTTTGGCCGTTCAAGTTTACGGTTAATAAAAAAATAAATAACAAAACAAAAAAATAATACGTACGTTCAACAATTCCTAGATATGGCAAAACAAAGTACATACATACTTACGTAGGCGATAAGACTGATGGCAATTTAGGACAGGCAGGACAAAGAAAACACATATATCATCGACGGCGGCGAACTATCGGCTGCGACTCACTCAACTTGGTTCTTTGCTTTAAAAAAACAAAACCCTGGCAAAATGAAAAATGTTATCGTTTAGAAAATTTTCTAAAAATGGTTTGGTATTATGGTATGTCAAATTTCTTTCCGTATTATTTAACATTTTGATAACATATTGCTTTCACACTATCACACTTTCTCATTAGATTTAAGTTTTTGACATGTCTTAGTACTCAGTATAATAGTGTGAAAATGGCTTTAAAAAGACGACGTGGTAAATTTTTTCATTTCTTAAAAACCTATGTATGTAAGTTGGGTTACGATGAAGATTTAAAAATAATTGGCCAATGCGGTGCAGTCATTCTTAAGTGATGCGATTACCAACGAACGACATTTAATATTAATTATAAGTAAATATATTATTTATGATGACTTTTATTTTATTAAAGTACGTAAGAAATAATTTTAAGTTTTAAAACTAGTTTTTGTGTATTTTTTCTGTTTTTTAAATACATGTGTAAGTACATACAAAATTTACTGTAAGCGCCACGGATAAACCACCCGCGAATAATCGAGAGTTTACTGTACAATTTTTTTTTTTTTTGGTTCCAATCTAAAGTACAAACATAGGAATTAATATTACACTATTATATCGGGCAATTAGAGCAATAGTTGATTATGATTTATTTACGTCATTTAGATCTCCCTACAGAAAATAAACCAACGGCGTTAAATCACAAGAATATGGCGGCCATTTAAAATCGTTAAATCGATCAATTAGGTGACTATAAAATGGGCTATTATTACTGATATCATTAATAGCCAATTATAGTCAGAAATAATTTGACTCAGTCGTAAAGTAGCTCTGGATCGGGGAACACATGCGTGCGAAATTGTCCTTATCATTTAAAGTCAATCAGGCCGTCTTTGTTGCTCGGCCTTCGATTGGTTTGCGTCCCGTTCCCACACTGGCTGATTGGCGTCCTCGAATAGGTGTACTACGATACTGTTATTTGTCACGATACTGTTAATCAGCCACGTGTAATCGTTTGGTTATCGCATATAATCTAGAAATTTCAATTTCAATAAGTCGGACATTGGTGGAGCACCATTTTGAAAACTAAACGTTAACTGGAGGAGCACCATTAAACTCAATTTTTAACTGGAGGAGAACCAATAAACTCAAGTTTTTCACTGGAGGAGCACCATTAAGCTCTTATTAATTTTACCTAGCTGAATTTGGAGTATCACTTCCAATCACACCCTGGCGCTTTGGTTACTTACCTTTGGGATTTACCAAATTTTTTTGGGCAGAATCCAAAAAAAAAACAAATTTGACTATTATGGTTTAGTAGCGCTGATAAATCACAGTGGTGGAGTTTCCTTTCATTATGACTATTTGTATCCTGTAGGAGTTACCGGACTTGTCAGATTATTTTTCACTTGCGAAACTCAATGTCAAAAATCGCAAAAAAGAATTTATGTTAGTTTTTCTTTTTTGATTAAGAGAGAATAAAACTTCATTTGTATGTTAATAAATAATTCGACTAACAAATTTAAATTTATACATCTGTCTGTGTTTGCTCACTGAAAATCTACTGGATGGATTTTATTTATTTATTTTGATTGGCCATAAATAAAAATAAAAAAAATTTTGTGAAGAGGTACCTTAGTATCATGGTTCAAATATAGGATACTTTATATATACTGCAAGACGAATTCATACCAGGTGTGAGCAGTAGAGCAACAACTACAACAAAACAACAACTTTGACATTAGATTAGCAGATATGAAACAATGTATTTTTGACAAGACATTAGCAAAAAAACGAGAGCAAAAAGCTGGGCTATCAATTCCACCTGGTATAAATTCGCCTTGATATACTGTTTATTTATTTTTCAGTATAAAAATCGATTCTTTAAAACTGTAACTTTTTAAATTGTTCGATAACCAGTTTTAAAGTATTTGAATATTCTGGCCTGAGGACACCAACACTGGTAGGTAGATCATCAAAGAACGTTATTACAGATTTCTTATTAAGATTCTACCTATCAGGACTAATTGCCTCTTTACCGGCCAACATATCAATCCGTCTCAATTAAATCTGCATCACAAAGAGTGCTAGTGATAGAGTAAATAGAGTAGATCTGTATTCTCTTGCCCTTATTATTTTGGTTCGATTACTTCGTTTAATCTGAAATCTGTCATATTGTTTTGTAAACAAAAGTTTTATTCGTAAAAGTAAATTAAAGTTTGCATTTGATAGAAAAACCACAAGTTTTATTACATGCATACATGCTAACACAAATACTTATGTATGTACATACATATACACAAAAACTTTTAACTTTCTTTATCTTTCGTTAAAGTACTTTTGCTGAAAATATTAAGCTCTCACAACAAAAAAGTCTGGATAAAAAATAAACAACATAAGAAAGAGAAATAAAATCAAATGATTCTGTAAGAGAAAAGTTTTATATTCCAGCTATTAGGAGCAAATTAAAAGTACATTAAACAAGTATAACGTTTATAACCACTTTAGAAAACTCGAGCGCCAGCTGTTGACCAAGAAGTAAATATTAAAAGCTCACACAAACACACTGTTACACGACAAAGAAAAACCATCCATCGCCCCAACAATTTTGTAATCCAACATTAAAATAAAACCCAACTTTCTAAGTGACTTTCATACAGCAAGAGTAAATAGAAGAAAGATGAAAAACAGCAAGCAACCCATTCAAAGATGACAAAAAATATTGTGTGTGGTAATAAAGCGAACAACTGAAACCGCCACATAAACATTAATTTCTGTTTTGCAATACTATCATGTCCCTAATATGCCGTTTATGCACAAACATTCGAAGAAAAACTATTAGTCCAAAACAAGTATTTAAAACATAAATTACAACAAAACCATGTGCTAAAAGAATCTCATCAAAATAGTAAATTACAGAACGAAAGAATCAACTAAAAGGAATTTCAAATGACGCTGTTATTTTATACGCATATTTACAAACTACTTTTACATACATATGTATATGTGTATCTCTTCCAGAATATCCTAACTTTAGCTATAGGCAAGTTATTATAAATGGGCCTCAGAATTACCTATCAGTTAAGAGGTTTATTTTCTCGTATGGTTAACTTTTTTTTTTGAATTGTAATTTAAAATGGCCAACACAAGGTTATATTGCCAGGGTATATCAACATATAGGAGCTTTCTCCAGGAAAACTCAGCCTTTGCCCAGACAGAAGGCGTCTCACTAGAGTCCACTCCTAGAGTATTATTGATCTCCACCAGTTTCTATCTATTGTTTAAGGTTATACACGATAAGCCAATCAGCCAGTGCGAGAGTGAGACGCAAACCATTCGAAGGCTAAGCAACAAGGACGGCCTGATTGGTTTTAAGCTATAACGACAATGAAGCGCGCACGTTGTTTCTCAACCCAGAGCAACTTTACGATTGATAATTAAATTTAAAAATTTTTTTTTAAACTAAGTTACTTCTTCAGGATACGAGGGCCATTTCTCAACCTAGTGTCTTTAAAGCTAGATATATTGAATACAACTTATTTCCAGTTTTTTTTTTCTCTCCAAACAATAAAATTTCTCAAGGCAGTAAAATATGGTTTCAATGATGACCTTTTCCTTATAATTTTGTTTATTATACCCTTCACCACAGGCGGAAAAGGGTATACATATGTTTGTTAATCCGTGTGTAATTTCTACAATATTCATTTTCGACCCTGAATCCTTATATAGCCTGTGTTCGCTTTGAAATCAACTTTTCCAAGGCACTAGAAAGGTGAAGAAAATTTAAGCCTACCAATCTGCCAGGCATAGTTTCTAAAATTTCGCTAATTGGAATTTAGCAACATCAGACCCACCTATATTTTTTCACGTTGTTTTTATTTTTTTTTTTTTTTTGGTTGTAAAGATTCTCTTTTGCTTTTTTTGTTAAATAAATATTAGACCGCGACCAGTAGTTCGCATTGATTACATACAGATCTCGGGGAATCAATAACTCCCTTCAAGGTTATTGTTTTTCTGCTGACCATTCTAACGCAATATAAGTTGCAGGAAGGTCCTAACTTTTACAAAAAACTTTCTATTAAATTTTTACAAACTTTTTTTTCCAAAAAATGTTCCATAAAATTTTTGTAAAACATTTTCGATAAATTTTTACAAACAATTTTCGATAAAATTTTTGCAACAAATCTTCGATAAAATTTTTACTAAAAAATTTTCTATAAAATTTTTACAAAATATTAAAATTTAAAAAAAATAAAAGTTTTACAAAAAATTTCCGATAAAAGTTTTATAAAAATTTTTACAAAACAATTTCGATAAAATCATTACAATATTTGCAAAAATTAAAATTCGATAAAATTTTTACAATGTGCTTTAGTCTGACCATTCTAATGCAATATAAATTGCAGGAAGGTCCTAACTTTTACAAAAAACTTTCGATTAAATTTTTACAAACTATTTTCGACAAAATTTTTCCAAAAAATTTTACAAAAAATATTCGATAAAAATTTTTTGTAAAATTTTTGATAACATTTTTACAAAAAATTTTTGATAACATTTTTACAAAAAATTTTTCAATAAATTTTTTACAAAAAATTTTGCATAAATTTTTTACAAAAATTTTTCGATAAAATTTTTACAAAAAATTTTCGGTAAAATTTTTACAAAAATTTTTCGATAAAATTTTTACAAAAATTTTTCAATAAAATTTTTACAAAAATTTTTCGATAAAATTTTTACAAAAATTTTTCGATAAAATTTTTACAAATAATTTTCGATAAAATTTTTTCAAAAAATTTTCGATAAAATTATTTTTAAAAAATTTTCGATAAAATTTTTACAAAAAATTTTGGATAAAATTTATACAAAAAATATTCGATAAAATTTTTACAAAACATTTTCACTAAAATTTTACAAAAAAATTTTTCATTTTTTTTTAATTTTTCATAAAATTTTTATAAAAAATTTTTGATAACATTTTTACAAAAAATTTTCGAAAAAAATGTAAATTTAATTTAAACATAACAGAATTAGGGAATATTTAACATTACTATGGTGAAGAGTATATAAGATTCGGCACGGCCGAATATAGCACTCTTACTTGTTTTTTACTTAAGTTAAGTTGTTTAACTGTTGATTCACATGTTTATTTTACTGGCAAAAAATTGTCCAGTAAAAACTTGATCCTTTATTTTCTCAATTTAGCATCATTAGATTTCATGTAATCAAAAATAACTCCTCTTTGCAATCCACACTCTTTATAACGTAGAAACCAGCAAATAGAAGAAAGGACAAAACAGTAAATTATTTAGACACTAGGAAA